>OX457033.1:30623180-30697277 GCA_949752745.1 Protula sp. h YS-2021 | reverse complement strand
AGAGAGAGAGAGAGAGAGAGAGAGAGAGAGAGAGAGAGAGAGAGAGAGAGAGAGAGAGAGAGAGAGAGAGAGAGAGAGAGAGAGAGAGAGAGAGAACGCAGTGATGTCTTCAAATACATTTCGATGACATACATATCATTGTATCATTATATCCTACCCGTTTTCACTGTAAAAAATATACGACAAAATATCGTTTTAAATAGTCACAATGCAATTGGATAAAAACCTATTGTTAACTTGCCGGTTTTTTGTTGAGGTTTTTTTTTGTTAATGAAAATAAAAAGAAGTTCAGGTGGTTCATTAAGCTTTATCACAAATGTTGTCAATATTTGTTAAATGTGTACTTTCGTTTGATATATTCTATTATTTTCGTGAAAAAAAATGAAATGATATTTTATTGTTATTTAATGCTCAAGCAATTTTTACGTGACTTGACGGAAGAGGTGGGAGGAGGAGGCGGGGGGGGGGGGGGGAAGGGAGGGTGCAAAGAAAGAGAGCAATAAAGATATGCCACTTTGTCTGAGAGGCATGTAAGGCCACACTAAACAACTCTTTTTTTTGTTTTTTTTTTCTTTTTATTTTTTCTTTTTTTTTTTTTTTTTTGTTTTGTTTTTAGGGAATTTTATTGTGCACAGCCATATTCGAGTATGCGCTGCGTGGGCATAAACTATAAGGAGCACTTACAATATAATATATATATATATATATATATATATATATATATATATATATATATATATATATATATATATATATATATATATATATATATATATATATATATATATATATATGCATCTTTCACAAACGCGGTGTTTTCTAACAATAACTTTGCTTATCACAAATCACGATTATGAGGAAAACACACAAACATAACAACTTATAAATGAGTCACGACCATCTATCAATATATCAAATCCGCTTCTAAGTTTGAAAACACTTCGCCAAAATAGCGTTTCTAATAAAGATATTCTCATGAAAAATTTCCTCATTGGCTCTAAACTGATATATATGGTATTTTATTAACATAGAGAAGTTATCCTCTGCAATATTATCTTTTCGAAGTAAAAAGTCTCATTTCTCAAAATTAAAAGAATTTAGCTTCAATATGCTTAAGCATCTTCTTATAATTTCTCTGGCTTTTTGACAGTCCCAAAAGAAGTGTATTATCGTATCCGGAGTGTTACAGTAGTAAACAACTGTTTATGCGTAGAACGTTAGCATAATATATAAAGTAAAACTCGATAAACAGGACACACACGAGTCTAAACTAATTTGTCCTGCTTAGCGAGGTGTTCGGTATATTTAGGGTCTTAAACTTTCACGGAAGTCAATACGGAAGTCAATATTAACGCCCACTGAGAGTTTTCGGTCATCGCTTTAGAAAAAACTTTGCTGACAAAGCAGTGCGTTAAGACTTATTCAAAGAAAACGTAAGGAGAGGGATTGACGTTCGCCCCAATTACCTTCGGTAAACAAATGCTGTGGAGTAGATCACCCTATCACAGAACTCACGGAATTAATGATCACTGAGGCTTTTGGCCATCCCTTCATGAAACAACTTGAAGGTTTTAGGAATGTCTGCCCATACCCAGTCATGACTTCATAAATGTGTTTCTGACATAATGACTGAAATCTAACGTTATTACTTTTGGAAAGTGATAAAACCATCCTCAATGTCTTAAAATCATAAAACTCGAAACGTATTACAATTTTCTTTTGCATTTTCCTGCAATAGTGTTGTAACGTTTAACGAGTTTTGGGCCAGTGACATTTGGGTCGGAGCCATTTGGGCCACTGACATTTGGCTCAGAGCTATTTGGGACAGTAACATTTGGTTTCGGAGCCATTAGGGCCAGTGACATTTGGGTTAGAGCCATTTAAGCCAGTGACATTTGGGTCAGAACCATTTGGGCCAGTGCTATCTGGGTCAGAGCCATTTGGGCCAGTTGCATTTGGGTCAGAGCCATTTGGGCCAGTTACATTTGGGTCAGAGCCATTTGGACCAGTGATATCTGGGTCAGAGCCATATTTGGGCCAGTGATATCTGGGTCAGAGGCATTTTGGGCCAGTGATGTCTGGGTCAGAGCCATTTGGACCAGTGATATCTGGGTCAGAGCCATATTTGGGCAAGTGTTATCTGGGTCAGAGAGATTTGGGCCAGTGATTTCTGGGTCAGAGCCATATTTGGGCCAGTGATATCTGGGTCAGAGTCACTGGGCCAGTGATATCTCAGCCAAAAATGAAAAGTGTGACATTTGGGCCAGATGGTTTGGAAATATACCTTTTAAACATTCTTTCATAATTGCTCCAATCAAGGAGCACTGGAAGTAAGTTCTGTAGTTTCATATTTCCTTTGTTTTAACTCATCCGAAAGAGCACGGAGTAATAGTACCACTCTATTTGGCTAACGTTAAAAGGAATCCTCTCAGCGTCAGTATGTGTCAACAGCCTGTCTCAAATACCGAAACAAAAATACAGAAGTTCACCCTCCCTCCCCTATCGCACAACTTCTACAGAAATTCTCGTCAATGCCATTATATGCCAGAAACTGAATTACACAACTAAATAGCCTTTTTCCTTTAATGGTCCATGGTCTAATTGCAATCATCAGGTAATATGCATGACTATCATATCTGTCTCCGGTGATAGAAAATATGTAACAGCCCAAAGTAAATAGTAATGCAGTAATGAAGACCGTAAATATTATAACAACAATTAGCAAAACTTAAAAAAAATTGAAGTGGTCAAATGTCACACTTTCCACTTCTTGATGAAACGCCTGTGGTCCAAATGTCGCTGGTGCAAAAGTTTCTGGTCCAAATATCATGATACCCTCATAACTGAATGATACCCTAAAACGATGGGATTTGCAGTGCAGACATGCTGCTCCTGCTAAAAACAACCCCAAACACTACGTGTTCATGTACACGGATCTTATCTTATCTTATCTAAAGCGCCTTGTGTCCGAATCGTGGTGTCCAGTTCATTGAGCTTTCTTTATTTTGTTAAAATAATGAATGGAAAATGAAGAGACTGAAAGCATCTGTCCCGTATGATGAGTTGTCCGGTTGATCTAGGGTATCAGGACCTGAAGTTTTACTCCATCGTTTCTTGTTGGCATGAAGTGGTTTTGGAACCTTGTACTAAAGATCTGCTTTGATGAATGAGATGTTCGGTGTGATATCACTTTACATGTATGGTTTACTGAGCGAGAAGTTTGGTATGATATCACTTGACGTGTATGGTTGCTGTAATAAATAATGATTTTTAAACTCTTACTCTGTTATTTAATTAACTGAAAGCTGTGCTTGCAGAATAAAGATTATAGAAACAATGGATGTTTAAATTGTTACGCTTTGAATGGAACTCGCTCGGCCTAAAATAATTTTCTAGCATTAATCAGTTAGTTCATTTGTTTAAACTAAAATAAATCTAATTTTATCAAATGCAAACAGTTTAAATTCAGAATAGTCACAAAATTTCAAAAAAATCTCAGAACACTATTTTCTTTTCCAATGATTAAAAAACCGCAAAAATAATCTTTCTAAAAGATCTTTAAAATGGAAATGGAAAATGCTTGATTGAATGTTTGGCTTGAAAAATTAAAAGTTTTGTTAAACCAGTGTACAGTGAAACAGAAAGACGTGGTCTTGAATATCTACAAACTTGAATTGGTGCATTATTGTTTCAAAAATATGACCGTGAAGACTTGAAAATTTAAAATTCCACAAAATACGTTTCTCAATGACATTTGCATCAATATTACGTAAAATACCTTTGCCTTACTGTGTAAAGGAAACATTCCAAAATCGGGTCAACTTTGATTTGACTAACGACCGCATCCGGTCCTGGAATTTTTTTGTTTGGGTCTGTCATGGATCCCGGTGGAGAAACACAGGAGGGCAAGAGGAAAAATATATAATGCCTAGTATAGTTCGCTGAGGATCCTTGACTTACCTGTAAATGTCCTCGAATTTCAAAATTTCAAATCACAGGTGGACGAACTAGGCATGCTACAAAGGCTCTATCAAATCTGGTCGTCCTAGCTCTAACCATCTCACACTAGCCCTAACCATCTCACACTAGCTCTAACCATCTCACACTAGCCCTAACCATCTCACACTCGCCCTAACCATCTCACACTAGCTCTAACCATCTCACACTAGCCCTAACCATCTCACACTAGCCCTAACCATCTCACACTAGCTCTAACCATCTCACACTAGCCCTAACCATCTCACACTAGCTCTAACCATCTCACACTAGCCCTAACTATCTCACACTAGCCCTAACTATCTCACACTAGCCCTAACCATCTCACACTAGCTCTAACCATCTCACACTAGCCCTAACTATCTCACACTAGCCCTAACCATCTCACACTATATTTCTCAGGATCACGTAATGGCAAAGAAAGATATCAACTGATTTACATTTCCATAGATTATGAATGCAAAAAAGCTGCTTTGAAGTACCTCGACAAGTATTTATTGAAAACCTACTTAAGTGCATAATGTTATTTCACTAAAGTGTAAAACTGCCATGTAAATATAAAATAAATAGCTAAAAGATATCACTCTCCGGGAACTTTTCTTCAAGAACAATAAAAATATTCCGTTAAGAAACACTGTAGATTAAATTTTCCAAGCTAAATTTGATATAATATAGAAAAGCTTAAAAACCTGAAACTAACGATAGTAGACTGATGCTGAAAAAGCATATTATCAATTAAACAATCATGGCTTTAGCATAAAATTAAAATAAGGTCATTAATTCTGAATAACTTTTTCTCACATTCTCACATTTCCGGTTTTAAAACTTGGGATCAAAACTTTATAGCTGAAAAATATACTTATTTCACAATGTTATATGATGCATATGGCAACACTTGCGTTCTAGATTGCAAATTTTGGCTCTGATAACCTTGTCACCATATCTTTTTTGATCTCATTTGCTTATAACAACTATAAAATGACAACTTAATGTTTTTGTGTGATTAAGTGGCTGATCAACATACGCGTATTTCAAGCTCGTTCTATGCGATGTGAACAATTCATGTCTTGTTCTTGTTCCGTATTAGTTGACCGCTCAAATGGGAAAGCAGCGAATCCAAGTACGTTTTACAAACGACAGAGTTAACGATAGAAAAATGGAGGCGGGGAAATAGTGAACGTTCAGTGCATGCAGCTAGAAGAAGAAAAGATCAAATGAAAGCAAGGAAAGGGGAACCTTCAGTGCATTCAGCTAGGAGAAGAAAAGATCAAATGGGAAAGGTGAACTTTGGGTGCATTCAGCTAGGAGGAGAAAAGGTCAAATGGAGACGGGAAAATCGTGAACCTCCAGTGCATGTAGCAAGAAGTAGAAAAGATTTAATCTACTTTACCGGTTTGACATATTTTTTTTTTAAATTTTGTGACCATTCCCAAATGACAGTGTGAATTTTTCTCCTGTAAAGTCTTTTTATAACATTTGGTTATAGCAAAAGCATAGAACATGAAATTTCTTTGTATCCTTCGTAGGATCTTATATGAAGAAAACTGTGTTGTTAAGTGATTAACTGCCACATGCATATTTTACGTAATTTCATACATAATCAATGTAGAATGCTTCCCATCTGGTGAGATGATCAATAATATTTAATATTAAAACATAGCCATATATTGAATTTGTATGTAGCACCTTCTATGACACGGCGTTTTTGTTTATGCCACAGCTGTAAAGGTCTTAGCCGAAACGACAGCAGCAGCTGTGACATCACTGGTGGGCGAATTCAATGTGCCACTGCAGATATTAATCAATTGAAATCATTAAAATCAATCGCTTGTTATACACATGAATTAAAGAAATAAAAGAGAAAACAAATAAAAGAATTCATATCAAATTAAGCGATTGTGCAACTATGTATGGTCGAAACAGAGAATCTGTTTAAAATCAATATGAATGAAATTATAAAAATGGTTTGCATATTACCTATTCAAGTGCCACATCAGATGAAATAGTTAACAATATTTTTGTTGTAAAATGTTTTAACACTGTAGGAATACAGCAAAAGCTTCATGATTCAAAACCGGTTACTTCAACGATCATCTAATACGTCGCACCTCATTACACTCCTAATGCATCACATTTGATAGTTTTCTTCACTTCTTATACGGCTTGTCTTATATATTACTTTCAACCTTATATTTTACATCTGGTACTTTACTTCACTCCTCATACGTCATATCTTATACTTCACTTCCCACTCATACGTCACATCGTACACTTTACTTCATGCCTCATAGTCACATCTTATACTTTACTTCACTCCTTATACGTCACATCTTATACTTCAATCCCTATACATCACATCCTATTCTTTACTTCAATCCTTGTACGTTACATCTTATTTTTTACCTCACTCCTTATACATCGCGTCTTATATTTTGCTTCACGCCTTATACTTACGTTCTGTTGCATACTTTACACTTATGTTATACAGTAAAATCTGCCTGCGGGCAAACATGTATAATGTGAACAACTTTCTGACTGGACAAGGTTTTAAGCGGCCTTTATTTTTTTATGTTTAATTTTTGTGTGCATGTCTTTCTCCGATAATGTCAATAAGAATGTGCCGCAGCAAATATGAGACAAATGTGACTTCTGTTTGCGAACTTAATCCCGTAACACATTGCAGGTCATACGTGCAATTAAGTGCAATTAATAAATAATTAAGTGCCTTGTCTGATTTATTAAAAAATTTCAGAGGCATTAACTGAATGATATTATTGAATTTGCAAATGGCGGCAAAAAATGAAGCCTCATTACTTTATTCTTGTCGAAGAACCTATTGGGAGATTAAGTGATATGGAACCTCTTAGTCTCCCTTAGTTGAATACCACTTATCTGCCCTTACCGAATTCTTTAATTTAAAGGATAGGCTACTGGGACAGTTGTTTTGGTGGGAAGTAAGAAACAGACATATCTTTTTCTGTCTGGATATCGGAATAATTTTCTGTTGCAGTCCGAGTTGATTGCAGTGCACCAGTTTCTCGCGGTACTATTGATCAGTCATTTCACGTAATTAAAGCACATTCTGTGATTGGATGAAGCAATAGTATCATAGAATATTGGAAATCTGAACATTAGGAACTCTTCCTCACGTGTGAAAAATTTGCCTCCGTCACACGATATACTTTGCCGTAAAAGCACTTATACTACGCCTCATACTTTCACACCTTGGTCTTCATCTAATACATGACACCGTATTTGTATATCTTATATAAAGTTACAATTACAAACAATAATATCACCACGGCTCTTAGAAGATAAAAAAATATTTAATAAGCACAATTGTTACCCCATAACGCTATAATAATTCTATGACACCTAGATAGCCCTGTGACACCATGATAACCTTGTGACATCATGTTAATCCTATGACCATATGATAACCCTATGACACCATGATAACTCCGTGACACCATGTTAACCCTATGACACCATAATAATACTATGACGCCAAGATAACCCTATGACACATGAAAACTAAACTTAAGATACCTGCTTACTCTATTATTTTCTAATAAAAATTCTTAAGCAAAATTGAAACAAACGCAGATTTGTATGTAGACGCTAAGCCAGATGTGCAGAGCTTACAGAAAAATGCCAGCACGTTGTAGATGCTAACCACATGTGTACAACATATAGAGTGATACCATCATGTTGTAGCTATTAACCACACATATAAAGCATACACATTATCATCAACAAGAAAGATCAATATGATGATAAGGCCCATCTCCAAATTGGGGCAAAAAATACAAGTAAAATTTTAAATAATCCTGATCTACTAGACATATCAAGTACGTATGCCTGCCATATGTGATGCAAGAGTTATTAAGCTACCAAGAACAAAGTTAAACTTGGACATACTGTAACATACTGTAACGAACACAAGTGTCTTTGATACCCATACTGAAGTTACTTGAAAACGCGATTTTAGGATGTGTTTACTTTTTGATGCGGGATCATTCAACAAGTGTTCCCAAATTATGTGGGGTTATTAATCAAGTGTTCTTTTGGCCCGAGTCTACAATCCACGTGTGATATCGTATTTAAAGCTATGGTTTTTCATGCTTGGCGTCAGTTGTTTGTTAGTTCACGGTAGTATCAAGTGCCATGCTGCTTTGAGGATCATGGGCGAGCGATAGTTGGTAAATATATTGATCTTGTACTTTTCATGTACTGCGTAATCATGCTGTACGAACAGCCATGTAATGCGAAGTCGTGTATTGGTATTTTTGCTCTATATTATTTATGTAAGTAGAATGCCTTTACACCAGTGTAATAATTTTGTCCATTAGTTTAACATGAGTTTCGGACAAAAGATTTAATTTCATGATGTTTCAGACGACCTTTTGTTCCCTAGTTCTACTTTTTTGGAATAAAAGAGTCTTCACTACCTCGTTGTCTTCTTTAGCCGCCACACATACTTTAGGTCAAATTAATTGAATTCGCACCGATGTTTTAGTTTAAATCGGTGCTTATTTTTAATTTTATGTAAGCCAAAAAATGTCATCTGCTTAAAGTCAAGTGTAAACTAGTTTTCAAGTGTTTGCATAATTGTTAAATAATAATCATATTGCAAAATCCGTTCAGATTTCAATTTGAGAACAAGACAGGACATGAACAAACATTCACGCATAAGTTCAAACATTCATGTAGGAGGCAGGACATGACCAAACATTCATACAGGAAGACAGAACTTGAACAAACATTCACGTACGAAGGCAGTAGATAAGCAAAAATTCAAGCAGGAGGACAGGAGATGAGCAAACATCCACGCACGGGGTCAGAAAATGGGGCGGGGAATCTTGTTCTTTATTTTATACACTTGCAATGTTGTGAATGCTCATGGTTCTGTCAGAGAATCGTTTCAGCTTTGGATAGAAAATAGTAAATATTTAAACAATCTGTCAAATGCTTTAGATCCAATGTGACAAAGTAAACATTCTTTGTTTATATAAGCAGACATTGCTATAAGCATCAGACACTTGATAGGACTGTCGACATCAGAAAACATGCATCCTTTTTACTGTACTGAGCCTTTTTACACAGAATGACAACCCTAATGCAGCAGCTGAAACACCAATAGTACATGAAATAGTGTGATCGACAAAATAAAACAAATGCTTGTTTGTTGTTACTGCAACAATGGCTTGGAACTAAAAGGCAATAGTCACAGAAACAATGAGAGAGTGGGCCTCGTGCTGAGGGAGATTTATAAATACATTAATTAGCCATGTCCTCAAACTTGCAACCATGCTGAAAAGGGGCTGTAGCTTAATATGGTAACAGTAAGCGAGTTTGTCGCAATAACGATTTTCTATTCTATTTTTGAGAATTTAATAAATAACCCTACTTTTATTTCACATTTGTTCTTCTCAAAATAATCATTTCTATCGCTGCGCCATTGTATTATTATTGTGGTCTCCAAGGCCTTAGTAAAAAATCATCATTCAATTAAAATTTCAGATTATAAATATATAAAAGGCTTGAAAAACATTGCATATTTTCATTTTACGAAGGTAATATGTCATTGAAATTGTTCATGGAATTGGCACAATAGGATCTAGTCAATACGCCATAACAAGCAGTCCGTTTTAAGACTCCACCCAATCTCCGTCTTTTTTTTCTTTGCTTACTCAATATTTGTACTCGGTCTAAGAGAGCAGCTCATATTTACAACAGATTCTTGTCATTCTTCTCGGTTTGCTTCGCTAATAAAGCACAATAAGAAAAAGAAAACAATTCCCGCAATGAATCGCTTCAAGAACAACTGTTAGAAAATTCGTTCTTGAAGGAAACCCATTTAGATTTCTTATTAACTCACTTGAGAACTACACAGAACAATATGCTGATTCGTAAATAATAGACACAAACATGTCTGGATATAAATCAAATATTTATTTTCAGTGGTTGTTATATTTTTCATTGAACGTGTTGCAGCAATCAAGATGATATATGTAATACTGAGGCGCCTCAAAATCAACAGCAAAGAGTAAGTATTGTATTTGGATCAAAGTTTCCTTTTGTGGCTGTTTGAAATTTTAATGATTTACTTTCGTATCTAAATTTAATTAGAGTTAAAAGTGAAAACCAGCACTTTTGCTATTTAATTCTTTCAGTCATTATATCGCTCTTAGTAAACGATATCATACATGTATGGGTTTGTATAAGACACTAGACATGTTATCTTGAATATGAAATCGCACCCTAAAAACCGATAATATTCTCCATAAGGAATGGACAGTATATTTCGCATATTTTGGTTATGTTTTTATCTCTTGCTACATTTGTTCAATTTGTCACCTCTGTTTACATTTTCTATATCTCACTGAAAATATAAATTGCCGTATGATACACAATTTCTAAAAACACTATTTAAAATAGTTTTCTAATTAAACCGTGTCAAATGCAATTTTGTAAAAAGAAACTGGAAAGCTAGATTACTGATCGAACCTGGTGTGCTATTATCAATAAATTGCAGCTATACATAAAGACACTTTCGAAAGACAAATTTAGCTATTACATTTGACATGAAAGGTATTTAGCGACACTGTCAAAGATACTAAGTTTTTATTGCCTACTGTGATACAGTGTTTATGTATTTCTTCTACCTTAGGCAGATGTCATCAACTTTTTTTAACATTTACGCATCAATTTGAGCAACTTTGAACACTGATACTTGTAATAAATGTTACTTTATGATTGATGCAGAGTTTTAGGGTAAAATCCACTGTAGCGGACAGACGTTTTCGAAAACACGTTTCGAAAAACGTCGTTGAATATTAAAATTTATATGAAGATACTTTTACAACTTTACAGTATCCCTTAAGCGTCTTGAAAGCTGTTTCACTTTGTCTTGCAGAGTAAAAATGCAAGATGTATAATTGGTGCTGTTTTGAATAACTGTTTTGAATTGACTCTTCTCTACCTTTTTAGGCAACAAAAAATATTTTGTTTCATATTTTGGCATCAAAAGTGTTTTTGTAGGCTTAAACACTTTCTTGATGCATCAGATGATCGATTGTTTTATCTTTTAATATAGTTTCAGCACAGTTTAAACTAAAACCAAAGCGCTGCGTTTGGCATGAACAATAAATCGAAGTTGTTAAAGGAATAAAACAATATGGACTATAAACATTGAAATGAAAATATCAAAGGAGGCTTAGTCTTATGTTTGAGTTCTGGTTGCTAATGATATCCTAGAAAACCTGATTAATATACCAATTAATATGCTAATGCCTCAAGTGATTATCGAAGATTATCTGATCAGTGGTCCTTGAGCACTCCTTGCTTTATGATGAACTTCATAATTTTGCTTAGCGGTTACAAAATAAATTAAGAAAATATTTAAAAACGAAACCAGAGGAGTGGCTAGAAAATGAACAGTGGAAGAGTTGTTGCTGATTAAGGCATAAAAGAACTACACTGTCAAGAAGGTTCTGATTTAAAAAGCGATCTGTAGGGTAGGCTGCTGCAATAATAATAATAGCCTCGGTACTCTCACTTTACCCTTAACTGAAGAAAAAGCGTTTACTTGTGAAAGACAATTTGATCGGAAATAACAGCGCGAATACCATTAATATCTGTGAATTTTATTTGCTTGTGGGAATACTTTAATTCAAATCTTAATTTACAAATTAAAACAACCTGATTTTTTACTTCGTTGTCTCAAGTTGTATCCCACGTTGTCTCTAATCTCAAGTATTGTCAACATTTTGAGAAATCTACCTCGCTCCTATCACAGATGTGTGTCAGACAAGTACAATTACATAGCCGTTGCCTGTAACGCATGTGTTATTAAATAATGGTATACTTTGAACTTCAAACATTTTTATTTACTTCCGATGTAAATTGAGTAAATAATAAAATAAATAATGGTACAGTAGGACGACCAAATAAAATATTTAATTTATTCGAGTTCGTGCCACTGTAAATCGGATGGTAGTGATTACACAGCTATGCATTCAATTACTCTATAAAATTTACTAATTAATAACCCATTTGGATTATGGTTTAAAAAATCCTCGACAGTCGCTTGTCAGGCCGGTCTACAAGGACAGAATTGTGCTGTAAATTCCTAGTTATTTCCTCCAGCTATATTCCAAACGCCCAATCTTTACTGATCTATAGATGCTGCAGACTTCCAAAATTTTGATTTAACATTTTTCTGTTCACTTAGTACTTAAATTGGTGTATATATGCAGTAAAAAGCTGCTAAACGAGACCACCAATCAGCAATAAAAGTAACGTCATGGATCAATATCAGGTCTAAAGCATGCAATCAAGACGTAAGGTGTTGAGCAACACTAGCAAGCTGCCAATCATACTAATTTGCAATCAAGTCATTTCTGCAGAAACTAAGTTATGACAACGCATACAATGCATACAAGAAATATTGCAGCTAGACGGGTTAAGGATGCTGGATCCGAATCAATTCAATGTCAAGAATATTCAATTTTTTTGCAAAAAACTATATAATGAATATTCATTACATGGAATATGTAAATAGATCATTCATCTAAGCTGTGTCGTATTGATTTTTATACAGAAAATAGTGTTTACCACAAATAGAACATTTGCATCGGCAAAATCATTAATCACCAACCCAGTTGACAAAAGAACACACTGGCTTTATCGTCATCCTGAAAGTTAATTTAGCGCAGACACAAATACTAAATCATAGAGAACTAAGACTATTTTCTTGCACATTATTGTGAATCTATATTTAGATAGAATATAGAGTCTGCTTTATACACTAAATCCGACCAAGTTGATTCAGTGCCTTTTCTTATGGACTCTCACCTGACACACTATCTTTCGACATTTCAACAGACACACTGCCATATGACGAACTGAGTTAGACACATTACTATTGGACGTACTGTAGTGAAGCACACGCCCTTCGGCAAAACGTCCGATGGTTGTGTGTTTGTCGACGTTCTTTCGACAGACATACCACCATCGGGCATTTTGCCGAAGTACGATTTGCGGTTGGGTGCACTGTACACAAACACACGACCATCTGTCTACAGGCACGCTACAATCGGACGTACTGTAACCAAACAAACTGCAATCAGGCGTTCTGTCTCAAGAAAAAATACAACCCGACGTTATGTCTTCAAACACAATCATCGGCCGTGCTGTTGCTGATATACTAGGCTCGGATGCATTGTCATCAGGCCCATTACTATCAGACGTTCTGTAGACAGACACAGCATCATCGGATGTACTTTAGCCTAACGCACAAGCATGGGACATATTGTCGCCACTCCAACGTCCATCGGGCGCACTGTAGCCAGAAAAAGTACCATAGGACATTCTCTAGCCAGGCAAACTAGCATCGGATGTTCTGCTCACTGACACACTATCACCGGATATTCTGGTCACTGACACACTACCGTCAGACATTCTGCTCACTGACACACTACCATGGAACGTTCTGCTCACTGACACACTACCATCGGACCTTCTACTCACTGACACACTACCATCGAACGTTCTACTCACCGACACACTACCATCGGATGTTCTGCTCACTGACACACTACCATCGGACCTTCTACTCACTGACACACTACCATCGAACGTTCTACTCACTGACACACTACCATCGGATGTTCTGCTTACTGACACACTATCATCGGATGTTCTGGTCACTGACGCACTACCATCAGACGTTCTGCTCACTGACACACTGTCATGGGACGTTCTGCTTACTGACACACTACCATCGAACGTTCTGCTCACTGATACACTACCATCGGACGTTTTGGTCACTGACACACTACCATCGGACGTTCTGCTCACTGATACACTACCATCGGACGTTCTGCTCACTGACACACTACCATCGGACGTTCTGCTCACTGACACACCACCATCGGACATTCTGCTCACTGACACACTACCATCTAACATACTGTTACCAGATACATGTGTTTGCCATATGCATTGGACACAGTATCTTAATATCTATTGATGTAGCTTTCCCGATCCTATAATATGGAATTATTGTTCATAGAAATTACTAAAAAAACGACGTCCTGAGATAGTCTGTTTGTGATAAACGACTACAATGTCACAATGCAGTTATTTCCCTTCATGCACGTCCAATCCCCTAATGAACTATCGCTCACCTCGGGGATACATTATCTTCAAGCTCAATAGGACCCACTGGGATAATTGCGTTTACTAACTTGATTGGGAAAGGGCTCTCTGACATGGTTATTTTTAGTACTCGTTTTTAATAGCTTCCATATTTACATCAAACACTACAATTCAGTTTCTTCAAACAAAGTTATGATTTTAGATTGATATAACAGTAGGAAATCAAATTCTATGACCAATCCTTTTTAGTAGCATTCATATTAATACCAAACACTACAATTCAGCTTTTTAAATAAGGTAATGAATTTGGACTGATATAATAGTAGGGTTTCACATTGTAATGCATTTTCTGTATTTAAACGTTCTACGTACTTCATTTTATCTTAAAATGCATTTTATTATTTTTTTTTTGTGCAACTTCAGTGTCAGATAACGCCAAGTTATTTCTTGACATAATCGTCTATATTTTTCGCATTGTGTTTGTCAAGAGAATGGTTGCCCGGAAAATCAGTTCGTTGAGCGGAATAAATATTTATAGCATATTAGAATATATTAAGTATTTACAGTGTATATGTTAGAGCGGATCTGTCAAATCAGCGACTTTACAAAGCCGCTGAAATTTTCAGCGACTTGGCTAAGCCGCTGGTTTTAGAGCTCAAAAATTTGACAATTCCGCTGAAATTATAAAGTAGAAAGGGCATAGGAATATGTCTATGAAATAGGCTATTTACACACCATTTGCCAATTTCCCTTCTCATGCTGTCTCGACCACCATGACATGTGGCTATCTGGGCTCGCTTAATGGTGTCATACAAATTTTCTAAAGCCACATAATATAATATAAAGTGGGTTCTTTAGAATTTGATTTTTTTTCTTACACTTTCTGCACGTGACCACAAAGTAATAGATCGTATTTCCGAAGGAAGTTACATTGATGTTGTGTTTTTGCAACTGACTGCTTTGCTTCAATAATGTCATTAATTAGCAGATCGTATTCTTCTTTCGCTATCAAATTACTTTTCGAACGATCTTGCAATGAAAAGAATCGTTTTTTTTTCAGTTCGTGAGTGAATCGTGTTCCCATTTTTCTTAATTTTGAGAGTGTTACTGATATCAATTTGTTATGTATTTGTTTATTTTTTGTTACTTATTATTTTTTACTTATTTGATTTTCTGTCGATTTGGTAGATTTCATGCCTTTTTATAGAACATCGGTCTGAAGTTACTTTTTGATGTGCTGAAACCATCATCCAATAAAAAAATCTGGTGTTTTATTATTCTCGTAACTTGGAGGTTGTGGGGTAAGAAAAATGTCATTATCTTTACCCGGAGATGAAAAGATATTTACTCTGTCCGGAGTCAGAGATCCTTGGCAAAACAAAAGCTAGTGAGATGTTGGTTTCCTTAATAGAACAATAAGACAAAAGAACAGAACCATTCTTCGTGATGAGTTTCTTCGCAAACTTGGAACAACAAAATTGCAATTGTCGTTTTTCGCTATCAAATTACTTTTCGAACGATCTTGCAATGAAAAGAATCGTTTCTTTTTCAGTTCGTGAGTGAATCGTGTTCCCATTTTTCTTAATTTTGAGAGTGTTACTGATATCAATTTGTTATGTATTTGTTTATTTTTTGTTACTTATTATTTTTTACTTATTTGATTTTCTGTCGATTTGGTAGATTTCATGCCTTTTTATAGAACATCGGTCTGAAGTTACTTTTTGATGTGCTGAAACCATCATCCAATAAAAAAATCTGGTGTTTTATTATTCTCGTAACTTGGAGGTTGTGGGGTAAGAAAAATGTCATTATCTTTACCCGGAGATGAAAAGATATTTACTCTGTCCGGAGTCAGAGATCCTTGGCAAAACAAAAGCTAGTGAGATGTTGGTTTCCTTAATAGAACAATAAGACAAAAGAACAGAACCATTCTTCGTGATGAGTTTCTTCGCAAACTTGGAACAACAAAATTGCAATTGTCGTTTTTCGTGATAAATCTGAAAAGGTAATCGCCGATTTGTACGACTTATAAAAAAGATCAAATACTTACTTCATGTCAGGCAATTCAGTTTGCTTAAAACATAACTGCAGTCTGTATTATGGTAAAATTGCAATTATGATTTCGCTGATATCTTATGATTGTTAAATAAACACATCCCTTTCTTTAACTGACTTTAAATTACATGCACTGTCTCTTAAAACAATAAACAATTTGATACAATTGCCATTTCTAATCTTGTTGAAATAACCATAAAATGGTGTGTGAATGACATGTATTAACATGTGTCATCTATTAAAAGAATGAATAATTTCTCTCGTTCTTTCATTTATTGTTAATCTTGGCGAAAATATCGAAAATGGTGTGTAAATAGACTATTTCATAGACACATTCCTATGCCCTTTCTACTTTATCATTTCAGCGGAATTGTCAAAAATTTTAGCTTCAAAAACCAGCGGCTTTACAAAGTCGCTGAAAATTCCAGCAGCTTTGCAAAGCCGCTAAGTGAACCAGCGACTTTACAAAGCCGCTGAAATTTTCAGCAGCTTTGTAAAGTCGCTGATTTAACAGATCCTCTGTAACATATACATGGTTTTGTTCCACTTGATGTAATGAGTATTACCAAAAGCATTAAATATAATACGGACCTGGTAATGGGAGGAGAAGCAAAAAATCGCGTTGTAGTAATAACTTAGATAGATTATTAGTAAAATGCAGACAATACCTACGATTGTTAGAACTGCGAGAGGTGGAATTTAGCCAAAAAAAGCGAGATGACCCCTCAAGTGAACATAGAAAGAGCCAATACTATTTAGAATAACGAGAAATATGGAAGAAACAGCTAAAATAAACAAAAGAAAAGGAAGAAGATGAATGAGAAAAAGGAAGCCTGTTCATTAGAAAGGAAAATCAAGTCTTTGAACAATAAGTCTTTTAACAGAAAGAATAAGAGTGTGATGTGCGGAAGTAATTAGTGTGCTGTTGTCGTTGTTTCTTTTTGCAGCAAAATCACGAGGTGCAGCCTAATTATATCCGGTGATAAAAAATAACGCGAGTGACTAATTCCGTGTATGAACGCATTATTTCAGCAAATTTCTACTCATTGTAGGAGCCATGGCGTGAAGCATTGCTTAGAAATAATTAGGACCAAACAATAACAAACAGTGACGCTCTAAAAATGACCCACAGTAAAATATGTCAAAGTTACTATTATTGGGATAGATCTTGGGCATTTGGTGCTGTGTGTTGGTTCGGGGTATGCGTAGAAGGTCTGCAAATGACCTGTACAGCGGTGACGTCATTCTCCTTTCACAGTTGTCCCACATAGCAGGAGACCCGTCTTCTTCATTTGAGGTCCCGTTTTGAAAATTGACACATTACATTTGGGGTTTGAGTTTACGAAGGTCTCAGGTACGGACGACTTCAAATGGAAAAATATACTGAAGAAGAAGAAAATTACACGAATTGCCGGCCGTGAGAATTTATTTTCGCGAAAGGACTTAACTCGCGAAAATAAATTCCTCGCGCAAGTTTTAAAATGTTGTTTTTTTTAAACATGCAAATAAAAAACAAAGCGTGCAGATGTACCACAAGCCTTACCACGTGCACTCTTGTCACATGTAGTGGGGATTTCCTGGGGCTTATGAAAAGTCAGTTTTCAGACTGGTATTGTGCACAGGTTACAAAACAGCTGTAAGAAAAAACCCAGCAATTAACATTGGACTTGAAACTAAGCACAATGAAACCAGTTCACCCAAACTGGCTTCAAGAACAAACTACAGAGATCAGAGTTCTTAGTTAGCAGAAGTCTGGTCTGCGTGACGCTATAGATAGCAAATAAGTTGCTATCTACTTTAGCATATCCAGGTTTTTTTTATTGAGACTGAACTGAGTGTGAACATGTGTAAAATAGCGCAAGTTGTATATTTATTGTAAATATCCTTATTTGGGATCACATTCTGTGACCAGGTGTATTATCAGCAAATTTGTGAACGCAGCAAATAAAGGCTTACATACTGGCATCACGAAATATCTTCTTCATTTTTTTTCTTTAATTTTGGGACTAAATTTTTAAGAGAATTTATTCTAGCGTACCAATTGCAAGCTCAAAAAATTAACAGAACACCAAAGAGACATCAAGGTATGCATTATTGTTCCTTCTTAAATAAAGCAATTTTTATGAATAAATATTTCCACATTTCCTATAAAAATATAACAATATTATCAGAAGAAGAAACGGGGGCGCTTTAGCCAGGGTGTGCTTTACCTAGGGGGCGCTTCAGCCAGGGGGTGCTTTACCTAGGGGACGTTTCAGCCAGAGTGTGCTTTATCTATGGGGCGCTTCAGCCAGGGTGTGCTTTACTTAGGGGGCGCTTCAGCCAGGGTATGCTTTACCTAGGAGGCGCTTCAGCCAGGGTGTGCTTTACCTAGGGGGCGCTTCAGCCGGGGTGTGCTTTACCTAGGGGGCGCTTCAGCCGGGGTGTGCTTTACCTAGGGGGCGCTTCAGCCGGGGTGTGCTTTGCCTAGGGGGCGCTTCAGCCGGGGTGTGCTTTACCTAGGGGGCGCTTCAGCCGGGGCTCTTTCGTCTTGATCCTGTCAGCATAAATCCCAGTCTTTGCCCATGTGACTGATCGGGAGAAAAATGGGGGGGGGGGGGGTCGGGGAAAAGTTGGATTTGCAAGGATTTTTTCCTGAAATAAAATATAAATACATGGGAGTTAATTTATGAATGGGGCATGAGTTTTGGTCAGGAGGTTCTCAGAAATTTAGAATAACTTACAACGCGGTTGCATAAGAATGTGCTTTTTTGTATTTTTTGTATTTCTGTGGTTACTTGCATGTTACGAAGACTCGTTAGAAATGTAGTAAAATCTAATATAAATAGAATCAATTCGCGATACTCAACAATTTAACACTTTCAAAACACGTCCAGTGGTAGCCACAGTCACACATTCTGAATCGTCAAAGTGTCTGACAAGTATCAGATGAGGATACCTTATAGGTGGTCAATAAATTTTGAATAATTAATCGGTTTTTAAATCAATAAAATACTTTACTAAAACGCAGCAACAAGATGAGTAATGCACAAATAAAGCAAATGGCTTTTTAAGAATTTCTTTAGAAAATTTCGATATGGATATTGCATGTTAAACATCATTAAACTGTTTTATTATTCCTCGTGTTTTTATATTATACACCATTTCTAATGGGATATGAAGATTCAATATATTTCTGCTGTAAAAAGCTGTAAAAACTTTGAATGTAGGAACCAATATTTGGCCGAAAGCCGGACTCTGGTACTCTGCCCGAAGATGAGATCTTTTACTCGACAAAAAGACGGATTGTGGTACTCGAGACGAATATGGACTCTGGTACTTGGCTCGAAGATATACTGTGGTACTCCACTCAAAGATGGATTCTGGTCCTCGACCCAAAAAGGGACTGTGGTACTCGGCCCAAGTACGGACACTGATACTCGTCCCAAAGACGGGCTGTAGTATTCTGCTCAAAGATGGACTCTGCTCATGTCGAAGTCGGCCGAAACCGGTTGGTAAAATGAATTATTTTTAAGAAATTAAAAGAACACAGTATATATATATATATATATATATATATATATATATATATATATATATATATATATATATATATATAAACCAGACACTCCCGGTTTAAACGTAGTTGGCACTCCACCAGGACCTCGTGTGGCCTCAAAATTAACCCGCTTCTCTGTTTTTTTTTTGGAAACGTATGGTAAAATATATGGTACCAATTAAGCCCCTCCAGAACCAGGAGGTTTGGTCATTCTTTGTTTCCAGGCAGATCAAACTTTTATTTCGTTGAAGTTTGAATAACTGATAATTAATTATGTTTTGAGTACCAGCTAAAAAGTGCCGTCACAAAGTATGCATGTACTTTATGTCTTAGAATGCTAAGAACATGCTGGCGAGAAACGGTATTCCGTTCTATTGTTTCATTAAGTGATTAATTTATACATGCGCGCTGCATCAGGCAATTGTGTACATACGTGTGAAAAACAAATCTATAAAGATAAATAAAAAGGTTTAAGAAAGCAAACAAAAGCTCAACTTTGAAACATGGATTTGGTTTAATTTGTAGGCTTTGTAGGATTTGAATTATTTTGCTTTAAAATTGATTTATCCCAAATACGGTGAATACATAACAATTCTGAACCAATTTTGAACTCCCGTCTATTTTTACTTCGCTTATCTCCATATTTAGATGGGATTTCCCGCATAATTAAATTGTGAATTGAACTTTTCTTTACGTGGAGGCGTAAAATATAAATAAACATTGCCAAAGATTGCCTTATAAGGTAATAACGGAAACACTCGAGTGTGTAAGATTTGGTGACATCAGATTACCCACATTCCTTTTTTATGCGCAGAACTGTGAAGGTGCATTTTTGGAAAAGAATCTTGGAAGACTTTTTTCACGTTTCCACGATAAGAGGTGCTTTTTGGTTTTTGAAACACATTCTTGCTCACTTGGAATAAGTTTGCATCTACGACGGATATTTTTACAGTGTTTTGAATGCCTGAGCTAATTAGCACCAGGAATCGTAGGTGTTGACTTCGAGTAAACAAACTCGGTCCTTGTCACCGTACCATGTTTCTCGCATTTCTCCATGTGTCAACAGATTCATCTTTACCTGAAGATGCTAGGAGCTGTGTCAATCTGATTGTGTAGCAGGGCGTTATTGTCCGGCTGAGTGTTGGAAATGAACCGAGACACTCGGTGGCGCTGATAAGTTCTCTTGTTGCCTGGCCTCCATATTGCTCCAAGTAACACCAGCACAATTGGCTTGAAAGAGCTGTTGTGTACGAATTAGCAGAGCGTTGATTGGGTCTGTATGTTTCTAGCTAGATTCACGGGGTTACTGCCACCTAACCGCCACTCGTTGGCTTGTTGGGACTGCAGTGGCGCTATATATATATAGAGAGAGACACCGATTTCGAAGGCGGGAGATAAGTGGCTCTACCGACTTCGGTAGCAGGGTTAGCTAGAGTAGGTGTGCCTCGGAGGCTCCACCCACGTGACTCTACCCACGTTGCCCACAAGGGTTATCCCTCTTGTCTATAGCCCTCCCAGAGTAGTTCCTACCCACCCCCTTCCACTTCTATCTAGGTGTGGATAGGAGAGTGGGTAAGTCAAGGGTAAATAAGACGGGGTTTGTTGCGTCATTGCTTTCCGAGTTTTTCTGTTACAGGCAATGGCCGAGACAGATGCCTCGATGCACAAGGCAGACTGTGGTCACCCATCCTTTGCTGGCAACATCCACTCCCTGTGCGACAAGTGTAGAGCTGCAGAGAGCCTTGCATTATGTGAGGAACTGGAACACTTGCATCGAGTGTGAACGCCTCTCCAATATAGAATGGAAAGCAATAGAAACCATCCGGATAAAAAATCAGAGGCGAAAAGAATTGCATGAAAACATCAAAAACAAAAGGATCTTTCGGTGACAAAGAATAAACCCTTATCGGCGTGTCCCGGAGGCAAGCCCCAGAGGATACATCGATTCCATTACCCCAGTGAGGGAAGAGCCGTAAGAGCCCGTACAGGCGGTGGAGTTAGGCATCCACATATAGCAAAGCCTAGATCCCCAGGCATCCACCCCAGCCAGCAGCAGCTCAAAAGCAGACTTCGGGGTGACTACAGACCCAGTGTGGGCGAGGGAAATGGCGGCGATGCGAGCCCTACAGGAACAGCCGAAAGCCCAACCAGCTTCGCTTCTTGCCCTCGAGTGGCAGCGGCAGCATCACAACCACCAATGAGTGAAACACAGACTATAGTGATGACGAGCCTATGGGCCTCCCTCTGTCTGGACAGAACTCGCTAGTACAGCCAAAGGATACGGATACCCAATCTCGAGCCAGCTCCCCTCTCCTGGTCACCCTCAGTGGTGCAGATAAGTCTTTTTTATCTGAGGAAGGTAACCAGGAGACAGACGAGGACTAAGTACCATCACACCAGCTTTCTGAGGGCGAGGATATGGGGAGGAGGAGTGCCAGCAGAGGGAATTGGACTCACTCACCCAACCTATTCGGCTGATGGATAGCCCTAGATCAACCAGAAAAGGGCCACAGTATTAGAGGGACCCAATTCGTCCCAATGCAGATACCCAATTCGTACGACATCTCCCCCCACCATAACCTGCCATCTCTACCTTTAGACCTCTCTACGGTTACGAGCCCAAATGGATCTCCGGTTTTAAACCCGCTTCGGCGGAGGGGCTCTGTGATAAAAAAGGGCAGTCTTTAGCAATGTTTATTTACATTTTACGCCTCCACGTGCAAAAAGTTCACAATTTATGCGTCGCTTACTGCAAATGAGGGAAATCCCGTCTAGAGGTGGAAAACGCGAACAACGCTTTTACTAGTAAAAAAGCGTTTTGCGAAATAAAACGATAGTTTGGTTTATGTTTAGCACAGGAACATGACATTCTGGCATTGGGTCAAGGTCACATGACCAAATATTTATCTCGGAAACGTTCAGGGCTTCCGAACTCATTTTCGAGTATCACCCCCAATACGTAGTAAAGTACAGAGGAGCTTGTGTTAGATCTATGTAAAAAGAGTGGCACAGAAAATTTTGACCTTGAACATTAGTGGCATAGCCATTTTGAGCTCATTAACACTTGGCAAGACGAAGTCTTTCAAAAAGTTATATGCTTTGGTATACGCAAAGACAGGGCAATATTTCCTTTCTTCTGCACTGAGCAAAAGGCTGGTGCTCGCTGTGCACGGTTTGCCATTACCTCACAGCTGAGGCGTGCTGTAAACATAGTGGAGCCTTCAATTGGCGCATTGCTAAATATAAGTACATGTGTGTGCATGCAATACAGCTCGAGATCAGTTGAACTTGTGTGCAGCTAAGTACGATAAAAAATTAATAGACTTTAAATTTTATAGCGTGCATTTCTGTGTGCATCATTTCAATGCATCATTATATATAAAATATTATATATATAAATCATTAATTGTCATAAAATTTTCGATGTAGTTTTTTTATGCTGCTCGTCGAATTCAAGTTATAGCGGTCAAAATGTAAAACAGAAGCTTCGAAAGTCTTTTAAAAAATCACACGCTGTTTAGTTGGAGAGATGGGGGCTCTGCACCAGACATGTTAAATGCACGCTTATATGCAGGTCAGTTTTTGGCAGGATACATGGTTATGAAAAGTGAATTACAGAGGAACCTCGACATCGGAGCACCTCCCTGTTGTGACCACCCCCGAAATGGGACACATATCTTTCGGTCGCGAATGCGCTGTATAGATTTAATGGTTAAGGCAGAGTTGCCACGCCCTTCTAAGCTAAAAGCAGGACGATTTTTTCAAAAAAAGCAGGACAAAAGCAGGACGCATTTTTTCAGTTTAAAAAGTATATAACCACGTACGGGTAGCGCCAGGACAGGCATTTAATTCAAAAATTAAAACTTTACTTACAATTTTCATGACGATGGGAATGCAAAGGTCAAAAATAGTAAAAATCGATAACCATAAAAATTTCTTTGTTTTTTCGCCAAAAAATTCGCCGTTTTTTTGCCAATCACTAAACATTCATAGCCAGTTAGGTAATATTGATTACTACCGTTACTTACAATTTCAACACAGTAATACTATTTTACTGGGGTTAGTTCAGAATTTATGAAATTTCGTTTTTAAGATTTTAGCCAAAATTTTAGCCATAATTTTTGGCCAATCACCAAAAAGTGTACCAGCACAGGTAGGTAGGAAGATCTGCAAATTTTACGTAAAATTTCAAGACTTGGGCTATTTTGGTGGAGACCGTCAAGATTTTACCGAAAATTTGTTGTTGCGAATCGCCAAAATAAGTAATAGCCAGATAGGCAGCAACGCCTTCTACCTGCACCTAAAATTTCAATACAGTGTGATTATTTTCCAGCAGTTAGTTAGGATTTTACTGAAAAATTTTGGTTTGTTGCCAGAACTTTCGACAATTTTTGACCAATCACAAAAAAAGTAACAGCCAGATGGGTAGAAATGCTTGCTATTCTCACTTAAAATTTCAAGACAGTAAGATTACTTTCCTAGAAGTAGTTAAGATTTTAAAACAAAATTTCGTTTTTTTGTCAATACTTTTGCCAATTTTTGCCAAATCGCCAAAAAGAGTTACAGCCAAGTAGGTGGTAACTCCTGTGACCTTACTTAAAATCTGAAGACAGTAAGATTGTTTTCCAGCCGTTAGTTAAGATTTTACTTATATTTTTGGTGTTTCACCAAAATTTTCGCCAATGTTTGGTGATTCACAAATAAAAGCAACACCCGGCTCGGTAGTATCTAGTGCTACCTTCACTTTAAATTCCAACACAGCAAGACTTTTTTCTGCAGTTACTTAAGATTTTACTAAAATTTTGTTGCTTTTTGCCACAAGCTTCGCCAATGTTTGGTCAATCACCAAGAAAGTAATAGCCAGGTAGACAGTACCTCCGGTAGACAGCAACACCTGGCTCGGTAGTATCTCCTGCTACCTTCACTTTAAGTTCCAACACAGTAAGACTATTTTCCAGCATTTAGTTAAGATTTTACTGTATATTTTTTTTGCTTTTCGCCACAATCTGCACAAATTTTTGGCCACTCACTTAAAAAGTAATAGCCAGATAGGTAGTAACGCCTGGTACCTGCACTTAAAATTTCAAGACAGTAAGATTACTTTCCTGGAAATGGTTGAGACCTTACGAAAATATTCACCAATCGCTAAAAAGGTTACAGCCAGGTAGGTGGTAACTCCTGCTACCTTCACATTAAATTCCAACACAGCAAGACTATTTTTCAGCAGTTAGTAAAGATTTTACAGAAGATTTTCGCCAGTTATTAGACAATCACAAAAAAGTAATAGCTAGATAGTAGCAAAGCCTGCTAACTTTCAAAACAGTAAGATTAATTTCCTAGAAGTAGTTAAGATTTTACGAAAAAATTGGTTTTTCGCTAATGTTTTCGCCAATTTTTAGCGAATGGCCAAAAAAGTAACAGCCAGGTGGACACTTATGCGCCCTACCTTCAACCAAAATTTCAAGACATTCAGACTAGAATCCTGGGAGAATATACGATTTTTCAACATAAGAGCGTTCATTTGCACCTACTTTCAGCAACTGTTATAGCCCCTGCTTCTGAAAGAAGCTGGGGCTAAAAAAGAACAATAAAGAACGCTTGTACAAAAAAGTTTTGAGGCCAAAAAAGAACGATGCGAAAATAAAGAATAAATCTTTAAAAAAAGAACGATCCGGCAACGCTGCTAATAGTCACGTTCTGTACAAACACCGAAAAATCTAAGTAGAGACGCCAAAGGCGCCAAAAAATCTGATCTTGAACTGAATAATGAATTATTCGGTTATAAAAGCAGGACAAAAGCGAGATTTCATAATTTTGCTAAAAGCAGGACAAAAGCAGGACATTTGCCCTTTTTAGCTCAAAAGCAGGACAAAAGCAGGACGTTTTCCAAAACTGCGAAAAAAGCAGGACATCTGCAAAAAGCAGGACGGTGTGGCAACACTGTTAAGGAAACTCCCAATTGGGACCACCTCGGAATAGACCACTTCGGGCCACATTTTTCGGTCCCGAGCACTAAAAATGCCTGAGATCGGACCTCTGTGGGACAGAGGGGAAATCACTAAATCTGTGCAACACATTATTCACAACACTTAGTATGTTGGTGTCTTCGATATTGTTGATGGCGATTATGGTAACAAGTGTGTAACCATAAAAGGGCTTTATTTTGTTATCTATTGTCTAAACAATACCACCTGACAATATACAAACTCATTGCTTTCCTTCTGAGTACTTCTTGCATTCTATTATGAAATCAAAAGTTATGTCAAAGTAAATTAGCATGGATAGATTTGTTCATGCTACGTAAAAAGTTATGTTTAGACAGTCTAGTATGGATAATTTTTGAAGCTATATACAATGGACTCGTTTGCTAAATATGGTGGCAAAAGTATGCAAACTTGTGTGTGTCTATAACGTACAGATTGCTAATGAGTTGAGACCTAATAGATATTATTGTAGACGAATATTACCTTAGTTGTGTTTGGACATCAAAATTGAATCTATGGTCAACCCACAACATTTTACCACAGAATGACCAAACCTCCCAAATGGGACCTCTAAAATAGAGCACATTTTTCCGGTCCCAAGTGTGGTCCGATTTCAGAGGTTCCGTTGTATCCTTTTAGAACAGGATCGCACTAAATCCGAATTAAAAAAATAGAAATTTTAGGGTTTTTTTTTTAAATTTTAATTTGGGCCAAGCGTTTACCGATTTGACTTACGTCAAATAGTACTCCTCTTTTTTATCATGATTTAGTGTTGACCATAACTGTGACTGTCTCGTCTGCTGCTGGGATATGTTCGGGTACGCCACAGTCGCTTTTTTAGCCAACCTGTCACAGTTGGTTTGACAAGGGAAACCAAAATTTGACATACGTATGGAATACTAGACTTTGGATGTTTCTAGGGGATTCTACATCATTCCTAAACACAAACTCAGAAATAAATAAAGGATAAAAACACGTTGTGAACGATTTATTTTTACGTTTATTTATTGCTGTTTTTATGTTGTTTTTTTTTTCGACACTGCGTGACACTTTTGAAATGCTACAAATGTCTCTATGAACACTTATATTGCCAAAAAATATAAATGCTTGAAATATGTACATTATTGATAGACTTAAAGTGACATAGTATAATTATTTAGTTTAATTTCTAACTAAAAGAATACTGCAAATGATAATACCTAAAACACATAAAACCTGGTTGCTACGCAACAAGAGACGACACCAATTAAAATAATTAATAATAATAATAACAATAATAATAATAATAATAATAATAATAATAATAATAATAATAATAATAATAATAATAATAATAATAAGCCCTCAATGGTTTTGAAACACACAATAATTTTTGTCAAAATTGAATAATAATAATACTAGTCGTTTGCAATAAAAACGGACCGAATCTGGGGGTTGGGGATGGGGCAGGGGGAGAACTACTCCCAGCCTTCAAAATTCGAAAAAAAATATTAAAGTTCGTAGTTCCACCAAAAAAGGTAAACTCGCAACTTCGGGTGATTTTTTAAATTACAATTATAAGATCAAATACAATAAAACCTGCCTACATCGGACAACAGGGGGGACTGGCGGATTTTGTCCGGTATATAGAGGTGTCCGGTATTTCAGGGGTCATGTAAGCCAATGGGGAAAAAACGGGACTGAGAATTCTTGTCCGGTATTGGCAGTTGTCCGGTATTTCAGGGTTTTGTCCATGAATGAGGTTTTACTGTAGCAACAATTTAAATATTGTTCAATTTCGATATATAAACACTCTGGCGAAATTTCAAAACGATTAAGTAATAATTGTGGGAAAGGCCACATTTCATGAAGCGCCAGATTTACTTATATGCTATGCTTTTAAAAAAATCGATGAAAATTTCGTCAAAAATGGGTGGTTTTGAGAATAGCGGCACAAAAGACACAAGCAAGGCTTTTTGCCGAGTTCTAGACGCACCCTCAAAAAAATGGAACAAAAATGATTGCAAGATTTTTCATTACTCGAGCAGTAGTACTAAGTGTGATGACCTCTGTATACAGGCTCTTTGGCGATAGAAAAGCCTCATCCCCTCCCCCTCCCCTCCCCTCCCTCCCCCCACCACACACACATACCCCCCTCCTCCGCTCCCCAAAAAAATCAAATGTCAATTAGCGAAAAATAAATAAATAAATAAAATAAGAGTTTTTCTGCTTGGCAAGTTTTCAAAACAGTGCGACTGAACATCACTGAAACTATACCCCCCTCCCGCTTTCCCCTCACCCCCCCCCCCCCGTCACTCCAACTCCCACCCCCTGTTCATTTTCACAGAATGCTGGATCTGCATCCGCTATGTGTCATCATGGCGACTAGATATCCCAAGGCGGTTGTACAAAGGACTAGAACTGCCAATATAGCCTTGGGTTATAGGGGAGGGGGGAACAGGGGGGGGGGAAGAATCCACAGAACATTGGCCTTTGAAGGGCGCATAAAGAACAGCCCCTGGTGCATTCAATACTTAATCATTTTCGGCATGATTACAGGAAGGATGAACACAAGTATTTGGCTGCTTTTCTCACGAGATTTATCATCACTTCTGGAGGAATAACAGAATAGCCCTTTATTTTATCTTCAAGGGTAATATTTGTGTTTTTCCATTCCGATATTTATGCCCAGTCCATTTTGCTATGTATTCCATATGCCAGTTATATCCCGAATAATACATTGGGTACATTTCAATAACGGCACTTTTAGGCGGCATAAAAACGCTAAAAGACATGGCCGCCCCGTGCATGCCGATAAGGATATCAGAATGTGAGATAAGATAAAGCTGTTCCTCTATAGGCAGTGTATCCAACTGAACTCCGCGGATTGCAAAAGAAGGAAAAGTCGATTTAAGTACCCGTTCTAACTGAGCTTCATTTTTTATTTTGCGCATGACTAAACCGGAAGGATTCCGTGGATGGGCTACGTAATCACGTCGCCATATCAACAAAACCTTTAACCTTGGTCCCCTATGATATGATTGGTTTGCTCTTTGAATATTTTCGCTGACCAATGAGCAGTTTCGAATGTGGTTGTCATGGATTCCATTCCCGGTCAGTACAGCGAGTCTAAATTTCAACCAATCAGGAGGCACTTCCTGGGTTTGTTTAAGGACCGGTGAATGAGCTCTGGGAAATAACCAACTCATTTTTTCATACGTAGTCCTCTTGCCAAGGTCACTGGGGCGCATCACGGAGCGGAAGCTGTTGCTCCAGAGCTTATCCAGAAGGCCGCGTGGGTGGGCGTCCATGATGAAAATATCCGTGTCTTTTATGGCTACGTTATTTACAGTCGCTGTGACGTAAGCATCGTAGAGATCTACGATGTTCCAATAAACATTCGCATATTCATATCGAACCATTGCTATTGTGTAAACATTGGTGTACAATCGATCAGCCAGTGCTGAATTTTGTTCCTCGAAAGTAAAACTTTTCACCCACGCCTTGTGGTGCAGTGGTGGGTACTCGAGGACTAAGTTATTATTCAATTCGTAAACTTTACACTGAATAGAGAAAAACCCATGGCTCAAAAGAAGATATTCCTTGCTCTCCGCTTGTTCTAAAACATCGGCGATATCTCCCGTTTTAGAGGTGCAATTGCAGGCAGACGGATTGAGGGATATGTTTGAGAACGTTATAACAATGTCATAATGGATGGTTACGAGGTCATTGCAGAAACTCTTCTCATGTTTCGCCCAAAGGCGCAACTCTCCCGAATCTAAGGGCTTGACTACACGTGTCACGACCTTACTGGATGCTTTGGCTGCCTCCTGTGTGTCGCCATTCAGGCCTGACTGATTTATCGAATGTCTAACGGTGTTCATTAACCGGATGTGGTCGTCCGGCTTTGGGACTTCCGCCGGATGTGCACCAATAACTGACTGTGTCGCCGGCGAAATTTGCCGATCTGGATGATCACCGATCGGACTGTCACTATGGAGACGTATGTATACAAACAGAAACATCAGGATGTATCCGGAGGAAACGAACGTGATCGTCCATTTTGTACAGTATCGTATTGATCTTGTCATCTTGAGCTTATTCCAGTGCTTCCATTCTGAAATACAAAAACAAAGAACGCTCATAAGGTAAAAAAAAAAAAGAAGAAGCGAAGAACATGACGTATTTAGCATGGCTGGGATAATGCCATAGGGTCATTAAATTACTGAAGCCCTTCCACAGTGGCACAAATTGGCCCCTAAGTAGGAAGAAATATTGCTTACTTATGGGAAGATGCCAACACAAAAAAGAAGAGATATTACGACACGAAAAGGCCTATATTTGATGCAGATAACATGCAAGGGGCGATCTGATGTACATGTTTTCGTCAAGACAAAGTCACAACGGTTTTCCAATTCCATTTACTTAACGTCGGCAAACAGACGTTACACAAACGTTAAGGGACGTGCTCAAATGACATCTATAAACGTCAATGTTCTGTGCGACGTCGATCCGACCAAAAGCAAAACATTAACTTATTTGGTTGTGATTGTTCGTAGCCATAGATCAACGTCTTACCAGCGTCTTTGACACAACATTGGATAGACGTTGAATGAATAACCGTGTTTAGATGTTGCTTTTGGTCGCAGTGACGTCTAATCAACGTCTTTCTTAAACAAACGTCGGAAGGAAAAGCTACGTTTTATCAACGCCAGATTTAAAAAAAAATAACGACCTTGTGTTATTGCTCACCGGAAATGGTAGCAATGGCAGATCACTTGCTGCCTTATCATTGGTTGAAACAATCCTCTAAACTCGGCTCGTAATTAGCAAACTTTTAGCACCCCAGATTCTCGACAGTGAACACGCACAATGTCCACCGCAGGGCTACTTGTCGTCATTTCAGCATGGCGCTATGTGTCACGCCTTCCCCTCATTAAGCCAAGTACTTACCCTCGAGGGAATGGCTAGTCTCCAGGCAGTGCTATATATAAATCACACTTTTGCACGCTTTATTCAGCATTCACAGTCATGCAGCAGTTACATTAAGTTCTTTCTCCCACCATAATTCCACCCACCTCCATCCCCTTCCTTCCTCCCCCCTCCCCCCTTAATATTAACATATGCGTATGTCTGCCATGTTTTTCTGACCACCCATTCCCCGTCTCTCCCCTTTGTTACGTCAATGTCTGAAAGTTCTTATGTTATGACGGTTCTTATAATTTGTGGCACACTCCCCCAAGCCCCCCTCCCCCTCCCTCATCGTATGCACACGTTACACCCCTGCCAGCCCAGGTGAAACATATTGAATCCTGAGATATATTGAACGACACAATAAAATAATAATAAAAAACATAAATTGTATTTTTATTTGTCCTTGCACCACTGACAAATAGTCACTTGTGATGACCTTCGTTTAAAGAAGAACGTTAATTTATTGTTGTGATTGAAAAGCTTCGGGATACTGCGTCAATGTTTCCGAACTCAGCTTATCCGATCAATACATAGATTATCGTGGAATCACTTGAGCTGTTGGAGCGGCAACGTATGGCGTCACATGACGTGACCAAGGCAACGTTCTGGCTGACGGCGTCTCCACAACGTTACTTTTATGACGTCAAAACAACGGCCACAAGGCCTCTACAGCCGTCTCCTCCTGTCGTCAATACACCGTCTTGCTTACGACGACTCGATACCGTCATTCCTCAGGACATCTTACATCACAGGAAATATATTTTACTGCGACTTCCTGTTTACTCCATTATGCTAATTGTTGTCTGTCTTGCCGTCACGAAAAAAAATGCAAATCGCATTACCACGACATTATAGTGAAACTAAAAACCGATTTTACTTCACGTTATATCATTTCATTTTTATTTTTATTGACATTTAAAATTATGTCAACTTTTCACTCAAGCTTTCATCCTCACAGCCATGCACTCACACGACGGAACTGGCCACCTGACGTTATTGACGTTCTTACGTCATGTATATTCCACGCCAGCTTCCGGTCAGTAGTGCAGGCAAAGGGCTGACTATTTATCCACACTCCGCTCCCCTCTCCCTCTCCCCCGCTCCCCCCTGCCCCACCTACCCTCGTCCCTGTTGCTCAACTAAAAATGCATTTAAGTGTATGAAATTTGATCTTTAGTCTGCTCACACCCACCGTGTGCAAGCCTGGCTTTAAATTATACTGAACTATTTTATATTTACCACTGCTTTAAAATACACTGGTGTTTATTTTTGCATTCAGATTCAATAAAAATCAAACCTGATGAAATTTCAGCATTCTTTTTGTAAAAGTTGAACGATCCAAACTGTTCGATACGGCATTAATCCAATTAGCTCACAATTTTTGTTTTCACGACTCACTTCATCAAAACAATCACAAAGGTTAACATCTGTGTGAGTTCATTTTTTATTTATTTGTTTGTTTACCTTTATAATTATAAACAACAAAATGCACGACACTGGCAGACCCAGACGACTGGGCAAAGGTCACATCAAAATCACAATTTTCTAAGGAGTCACAGCTGTTTTTCTTTCTCTTTTTTTTTAAATTACAGTTCCAGACAGAACATGATCGCATCTTGAAATGACTGTATGCCTGATTATAGCGACAGTATTATATCCAGCTTGACTGATACAATTCAAACAAACGCACAAAAAAAATGCCAGTACCTCATTGGTTACAGCATATTCCTTTGGCACTACAGACAATGCCTATTCAAGTTGTTAGATTCCCCAATGCAGACTTTCCCCTTTTTTCTCATCTCGCTCTCTTTTTAAGTCTCTCTCTCTCTCTGCCCCCCTCTCGCATCTTTCCCAGACAAATATGTGAGTGGAGTACTCGCAGCAAGTACAGACTCAATTAGGCCAGCAGCGGCTCCACCGCCAGCCACCATGGCTAACCATCACCCACACACACACACTTCAGCTACATAAAAACACTATTGGGCGCAAATGCATAGCCGATACATGTACTTTCATCAACTCACACAGAAACAGCTACTTAGCAGTCAAGAGAAAAGCAGTTGCCTTAAAAAAATGAAGGACCGCCCTTTCGATAACCCGGAGTGTCTGGTTAAAGGAAATTCTGTTTTTCTAGTGGAAATATTATATCCGTTGTATTTCTGTAACTTTGTATTACAATGGAAAACAGGTCACACCCCCTCCCCTACCACCACCCCCCCCCCCTCCCCCGGCTCACACTCCCGATAATGGAATGACTGACATTGTTATTGTGTGCGGATAATTATAACAATATTGTTGCAGAGCTCAAGAAAGTTGTTGTCAAGCTAAGCTCCAGTCACGTATAGATTACAGTCCTTTGTGGTTGGACTTTCACACTTAGGGGGGGGGGGGTGGCTATTACAAAAAATCTTATATGAAAAAACGGTTCTCCAAGAATGAATCCAAAACGCAAGTGTACAAATAAAATTAAATATATATATATATATATATATATATATATATATATATATATATATATATATATATATATATATATATATATATATATATATATATATATATATATATTCCATTTAATTCTATAAATATTTCAAAGCATAAAAGATACACGCTGCGATCCTCACAGTTACATGACTTGTGGAAATACTGTAATCTGATTGGTCCATTTCCTACATACTGCGATCCGCCCCCCCCCCTCCCCCCACACACACACACCCAGCTTAAGCATGACTTCACAGTGTTACACACGACTTATGTAAATGCTGCACTCTGATAGGTCCATTTCTTAAATACTGTGATCTTCTCACATCGAGCTTAAGCATGACTTCACATTGTTACATGACTGGGATAAATGCCACAGACCGACTGGCCAATTTCCAAATCAATTTGTTTTTCAATGTTGACCAGAGCGTAACAGTCTATGGATTGCAATTATTTGTAATAACAATCACAATTAAGTCGTGTAACAAAGCACATATTGACTTATTTCAAGTCAACATGGAGATGACTACTGACGAAAATGCTGACTCAAAATTATCTAAGTCATTATCTAATAAGTTTATTTATCTCCACTGATATCATTAGTATCTGTGAAAAAACATATTAATTTTTATAATATAGTCCGTTAACATAATTGTATATTAAATTTCTTGAAGTAGAACACTAAAATGTTTTTAAAAGGTTGCATTTAATGCACCTTTAATGCTCCCAAGAATACATTAAATGCTTAATGACAGTAATGTTTTGAAATGTTTAATCATCTGCTTTTAGAGAAGACCTCAACAGACTGAGACGCCTTATGTTGTTATTTATGAGTCACTCTCTCTCTCTCTCTCTCTCGCTCTCTCTCTCTCTCTCTCTCTCTCTCTCTCTCTCTCTCTCTCTCTCTCTCTCTCTATCACTCTCTATCGCTCTCTCTGTCTCTCTCTCGCTCTCTCTCTCTGTCTCTGTCGCTCTCTCACACTCTCTCTCGTCCTCTCCCTCCCTCACTCACCCACTCTCCTCTCTCTCTCTCTCTCTCTCTCTCTCTCTCTCTCTCTCTCTCTCTCTCTATCACTCTATATCGCTCTCTCTGTCTCTCTCTCGCTCTCTCTCTGTCTCTCTGTCGCTCTCTCACACTCTCTCTCGTCCTCTCCCTCCCTCACTCACCCACTCTCTCTCTCTCTCTCTCTCTCTCCCTCTCTCTCTCTCTTTCTAGCTCTCTATCTCTACCCTTCTCTCTCCTTATTTCTTTCCCCCTTTCTATCTCACTTTTCTCCTTACCACCCCCACCCCACTCCCTTCCTGCGCGTACAGCTGACAACCAGCTTCAGACAATCTTTTTAACTCAATCAAACAATGCCGAAGGGGACTGCGAAGCCGCCAATTACAGTTTTCTTCATTCAGAACCCATCGGAGCCGGGAATACAATTAGGCCAAACCAATGAGGTCAAAATACTTACTTTTTGTCCTTGATCCTTCATAACTGATTGTTTTATTTTGTGATTGCAATTCGGAGGGCAGCACCGTTCTCCTAAACTGCATGATCTAGTAACTATCACTTTGACATCTTTAAAACTGGGCAGTTTTTTTTTAAATGTACGCAAAATTGTGTTTCTTAATCATCCGTTCTAAAGTGTAAAAACCCACAATTAGTCTAAATAACTGAGTAACCATCGTTTTACTCCAAATTCCCATGGAAGGGATGAGCTTTTTTTAGCAACAGCGACACAATAAAAACAAATACACATAAAATATTTTCCTTTAATTGCGATTTTCTCTCACAGTAACCACCATAACAATTTTTGTGTTATAACTACAATCGTCAATCAAAAGTGAATGTGACTGTTTTAATTGATTTTAACTAAAGAAAAACGAATGAGCAGCAGATCAGGTCCACTCGTGTAACAGTCCTCAATGCGTTATCTTTTGGTTTAAAGTCACCATGAAATCAATCGGATCTTTTCCAGTTCTCATATTATTGCGAAAAGACTTAGCCTGAATTTAATGTATAGTAAAATGCAATACCGTGCAAATGCCAATAAAATGCCAATATTTTAAGAATGTGTGATGTATTGGTTTTGGGTTTGTTGATCAAAGTAGACTTCGCGAAGGATCTTCATGCTTTCATGTGACTTTGAGGAGATATATCAGGGAACAGCTGAGGTTCTGGGCGGGGATGTGGGGTGGATGGGGGTGGGGATTGTGGCGTGTCGTGAGGGGAGGGAGCTTAGGGAGCGATGGGTGAAATCGAATCCGGCCCAAGAGACCATCAGTGTGAGCACTCCTAACTAGTTTATACAAATCAGTTCTCACCCTTTGCTTGAATATCATTCACAATGTGTAAAGGAAAGTGTTAAAAGTAAAAGACCTTCAGAGGTCACGAGAGGTCACCAGAATCTAAACAGCTTAAGAGGTCATCTAACTGAACACTCACATCGAGTTTCTTCAAAATGTGTTCACTTATTTGGGCTCAATCGTGTTCACAAGAAGCATCATATCCACATAAGCGACAAGGTAAACAAGTCCAGAGGTGACCTCGACTGACCCTTCCAAGTTATCGAGATCCAGCCAGCCCGAGAGGGGATCCAGATGAACAATCACGGCGAATTTTCATCAAAATATGTTCACAAACTATTGGCAGAATTGTGTTCACGAGAAAAGTATGACAAACGGACAGACCAACAGACGGACAAATAGACCGGCTAGTTGTAAAAATCCCCCGTAAAGCAAGCAAAAATTTTACAACCCCCTTCCCACTCCCTATCAGGATATGGGGCACATGCCCCACCCCCCGGAGAATGTTCTCAGGGGGGGGGGAGAGGCCGGGGAGGAGGGGGGGTACTAGCTTGGTTACTTTTCAAACCTAATCCCCCCCTCCCAGTTCTCTCCCTGTACCGTTTGATTTCCCAGTCATTGTAATTCCCAGTCAGATTTCTCCCATTTGTTCCAGGCTATGCATTGTTCAGGCTGTACCAACTCTATTTTGGGATCAATACAAAATACAAATCCACTATTTCATCTAAACTAGAGAAAAAATTACAAGCTTGACATGCAGAGGTGCAGAGCAAATATTCCCACTCCCTCTATGCAAATAGCACCCACCCACCCCATCCACCCCCTTCATACAGGCACTACCTATTTCCTCTTAATTACAATAAAGACTCTCTTAAAGTGATATTTTCTGGCAATAAACCTTATTTGTTTCAACCCACATAATTCTTGCACTTCTTCATTCTAACGAGTTATTGTTTGTTTAATCTGTGCCATTTATACTCAGAAAAAGGATCATCTTCTGTACCATTTTTTAAATTTTATGGAAATCCCTATCTTTTTTTACGTTTTTTGACGTTTACCCCACCATAAACATTTCTAAATTGGTTGAAAGTGCGTCACGAATTGGGTATTTTCATTTAACTATTGCATTTCACTGTAACACATAAACTTTAGACATATTTACACATTGAAATGACGCAGTAAACATTCGAAGGTCGATCCAACGGTTGTGACATCTACCCAACCAAACCACAACATTAACTCTGTTTGTGCTTTGGTTGTGACGCGTCGCGAAATCAGACCAACGTATAACCAACATCTTTGACACAACGTTGACTAAACGTTGGGTAAACAACACTGTTTACACTATGCTCATGAACGCAACCATAACGTAACTTTCTCCTATCTCTAATCAACGTCATTGGTGCAACGTTGAATAGATGTCGGAAAATGGACGTTGCACAGACGTCGGACTCAAAACCACAACACACCCTCTTTGTGTTACCGCTCACCGGAAGTGGTAGCTATGACAGGTTACTTTGAAAGTAGACCGAAACGTGGAAGAAAATATGAGAATTTCAAGAGCGGGGGGGGGGGGGTTACGTTGCTGAGGACATTGTGAGTACGTCACACGTCACGTGACCCCTGGACGACATCATCCAGGGAGATGACTCGGAAAAGCACACTCCACTTCTTCAGACATTCTCCCTTAAATGTATTATATCACGCTACATCTATCCCCCGCCCCCCCCCCCCCCCACTTATTATAGGAATTCAAACTATCTCTTGTTGTCAGCCCATGAGCGCAGTATTAAATCGACTGCTGCTTCTGTTGCATAGTAGTAGTTAAGATATTCGAGGGCCAAAAGTGCAAAGTGGGGAGCGGGATGACTCCTGGTTTTTTAAATCCAGGACCGACGGGATGAGAGGGCGCGGTGACGTGAAATTTCGGATTAACAGACAAGTAATCCAAGAAATCTAATGCTCATCACGAAACATTGTAGTTGGGGAGGGCATTAGGGCAGGTATCCAAACTTTCAACATTGCAAGGCGTGGAGCTTTGGTGATGTTTGAACCACAGTCTTGATTGAATCTTCCTGGTCAACGCATGCAATTTGAATACTGATCAGTCAGTGCATGTAATTTGAGCACTGATCAGTCAGTGCATGTAATTTGAGCAGTCAGTGAATATCGTTTGAGCACTGTGCATTCAGAGCATGCAATTTGAGCACTGTGCAATAAGTTGAACACTCAATATGTACAAGGCTAGGGGATTTTATTGTTGCGCTTTATTACTGCAAACTCATTTGTCCATTTAAGGTTGCGACTTTGACCTGACCAAACCACACAACAGGTTGTAATTTGGTTCAAGATCTTCCCAAAGCCGAGTGGTACCCCCCCTCCCCCACCCCACAGCTCATTAGTGAATATGGCTGGGCTTAATAAAATCCCCTCCCCCCACCCCCAAAAAGAAAAAAGGCAGGAGGCGTTGGGAAATCGATCTCTACCCAATGTCGGAAGTTAGACGTTGTTTCGAATTGCATAAGCGACCAAAACCGATCCGACGTCGGGTCGACGCCCATTTAAAGTAAATGCACCGTCACAATGTTTACTGGGATTGTTGCGTCGACAGCCAGAGAATATAAATGCCTCCTTATTTGAAAGCGAATTTTCCCTGCAGAACAGAGCTGCTATATCGTAATGCGGCACTCTGAGTAGAATGTGATCGGTGCTTGGGCAATATAGGGCATGCTAAATTCATCACCAGCTGCACTGCCACAAATCACTGCATTGTTTGCCAATTTAAGCACAGTGGAGTAACTACTGTATTTTCTCTCTCAGGGAAGAAATTAGAGGAACAGATCTTTTGGTCTCGGTCTGGGGTATCCATACATATTCACCACCGGCTTAATTTAAAAAGGTCACATTACGTAGCAAACATCATAGTTATAATTTATTTCATGTTCTCCTTTTCCTTTGTACTTTGTGGTTCTCTGTTGGCACGAACAAATGTGGCCCTTGTGAGTCCGTACAAATGAATGTGGCCCTTGTGAGTCCGTACAAAAAAATGTGGCCCTTGTGAGTCCATACAAATGAATGTGGCCCTTGTGAGTCCGTACAAACAAATGCGGCTCTTGTGAGTCCGTACAAACAAATATGACCCTTTTGAATAAGTACAAATAAATGTGGCCCTTGTGAGTCCGTGCAAACAAATGTGGCCCTTTTGAATCAGTACAAACAAATGTGGCCCTTGTGAGTCCGTACAAACAAATGTGGCCCTTGTGAGTCCGTACAAACAAATATGGCCCTTGTGAGTCCGTGCAAACAAATGTGGCTCTTGTGAGTCCGTACAAAAAAATGTGGCCCTTGTGAGTCCGTTATACAACTGGGGCCCTTGTGAGTCCGTACAAACAAATGTTGTGAGTCCGTACAAACAAATACGGCCCTTGTGAGTCCGTTATACAACTGGGGCCCTTGTGAGTCCGTGCAAACAAATGTGGCCCTTTTGAGTCCGTACAAACAAATGTGGCCCTTTTGAATCAGTACAAACAAATGTGGCCCTTGTGAGTCCGTACAAACAAATGTGGCCCTTGTGAGTCCGTACAAACAAATGTGGCCCTTGTGAGTCCATACAAACAGATGTGGCCCTTGTGAGTCCATGCAAACAGATGTGGCCCTTGTGAGTCCGTACAAACAGATGTGGCCCTTTTGAGTCCGTGCAAACAAATGTGGCCCTTGTGAGTCCGGTTTAAAAGACAGCCGAAAGTAACTGCTGGAAATGACATGCGGTGAATTGACTGTTGGATGATTGACAGGTGGTGAATTGACTGGTGGATGATTGACGGTTGGTGAATTGACTGGTGGATGATTGACAGGTGGTGAATTGACTGGTAGATGATTGACGGGTGATGAATTGACTGGTGGATGATTGACAGTGGTGAATAGACTGGTGGATGATTGACGGGTGGTGAATTGACTGGTGGATGATTGACAGTGGTGAATAGACTGATGGATGATTGACGGGTGGTGAATTAACGGGTGGTGAATTTAACTACATCTTCTGAAACGCGGTGGTTCTTTGCGCAGCTGCGTGATATACACCTTTTAAATCTTTGTTAAAAAATACATCCTACATAATTAAATATTTGTGTGTGTGTGTGTTTTTTTTTTTTTAGTTTAGCTGTTTCAAAACTTGGGCTTCCTTCAATAACAAATTCTAAGTATCTGGAAATATCATTAGAAAGAGATATCAAATAGTTTTGGATATCCAGGGGTATTAAATAACTGAATTAGAGAACAGAACTGAATAAGTTCTGAGATATCTCGAACAGACTCAGAGATACTTCGAATGTGTTTAAAGATAGCTTAAATATGTTTGTAGATATCTGGATAAAGTGCAGAAATATGTCGAATAGATTCAGACATATCTAGTACAGGTTCAAAGATATTTAACACTTGGCAAGCTTGCAAGGGCTATATGAATTTGTGCGAGCAGCCGTTGGTATCTTTTTTTCTCTTGACAGTGACCGGATTTCCTGTGTCATCTCCTCTACTGGCACTACGGGCCCTAGGGCCACGAAACTTGGGACTTAGGTAGAACTTGATATGAACGTGTGCATGACACTTTTTATTTTCGCCTTCGATTTCGTTTTCTTGTCTAAAATGCCATGTGAAAAGAGTGTAACTTTTGCAAGTAAATGCGGAGCATTTAACGCCCAGCACAGAACACACAGTTGCTCAACTTTGTGCGAGCTCTCACTGCGTAAACAGTTAACACGGCGTATGCCTGATCAGTCAATAAAACCTTAAGTCAGCAAAAACCGAACACTACTCGGCTTTTATGCTGTGTTGTTTACAACATATTATTTACGAAATTACCCATGGAAGGAAGTATTCTGCGTTTTAAATTTTGTCAAGTGTTTAACATTTCGCTAGCGAAATGACGTTCTAGTTACATACTGCTGTGGTGTGCATATAACTGTCATCACGCCACCACAGAATTTGCACAGAACGAAAAGGCCTCGAAATGTCTGACTGCATATGTGGTGTTGTGCGTTAGAACAGTGCCGACTACCCGAAAGTAAAGCCCCCCCCCCCTCCCCCCCTCCCCCCGCATGATGAGTCCGCACTATATCCCGTATGCACAGTGGGGGTATAACAGAAATAACGTACTCACAGTAATTGTCTGAAACTGACACCGTATGCCGCAGCAAGGTTGAAATCTTGAAGAAAAAAACACATTTATTTAATATAATAACGGAATCACCATAGAGCAATTACATTGTGTTAACTGCTCGTTATTGTTACCACCACTGTTTATTTTTCAGCCAGAACATAAGCTTATCAAAGTGTGTGCACATGTAAACGCAATGGAATAAAAGGCATTTGTTCAACCGCCACGAGATCTGTTACACTTGGCAGATAGTTTAACGGCTGAATAAAGCACCTTTTGTTTCAGAGTGAAAACACTCATTGCTCACTGCTGTAACAGCTGCCGTGCCATTTTCCTCAACAATTTGCCTTAGAGCAAAATCCCACTTACACTGCGTTTTCAAATAGAATTTCTTGGCCTCGATATCTGTTTTTGTTTCTTTTCTCGCTGATTGCGATTTCCAAACTCGTCACCCCAGAAAATTTAAACTGGGTTAATGAATCCAGGGGTGGGGTGGGGTTGACATTGGGGGAGGAGGGGGAAGCGAACAGAAATGCGGAAAATTCTGAACCTTTCTGGACGTCTTTTCCGACCCGAACTCGAAGACGAAAAAGGCAGTAAACATTCCAGCGATTTGAGGTTGCGACGTCGACCCGGCTAAGACCCGGCTAAATAACAACATTAAATCTAGTTGTACTTTGATTGTGATTCGGCTCGCCCCAGAGCATCTTCTAGTCTTTCCTCGACTCGACGTCTAATCAACGTCTGTAATGCAAGATTGAATAGACGTTGGGTTCACAACTACACAACAGCCTCATTATGTCATCGCTCACCGGGAAAGGTAGCCTTGACAGATCTCTTCGAAAACTAGGAGATGGTGGTTGTATCGAATTCCATTTGCAAACTGCTCTCAACGTTGATTAGACTTCGGGTAATTGCCGTCTCTCTAACATCAACAGGAACACGTTGTATTGAATGGCATGATCTACAAAAACTCGGCGTTGGTTCGACGTCTATATAGCGTTTACTAAACGTCAGAATGTTTGCTGCGAAGAGGCTTCTTCGCAAGCAATCTGGGTTGTTACCTTGAGTTTCAAGGTCATAGGTCAACGGTAGGTATAAAGTGATTTCAACTTCCTTTTTAGAACGAAACCTCTCAGCAGTTTAAAATAATAGATATGGGCGGGATATTAACGGTAATCGCAACTGATTATTTCAAGTTGGTAGGTTGGTGGTAGGTTGGTGGTAGTTGGTCGGTGGACGGCAGCGAAATGTGAAAACCGTTTTTTTTTATTATTATTACAACGAAATTTCGCAGGTACCTATTAAGAAGGTTTAGCTGGCGTTTAACAAATAACAGGAAAAACTCGACAATCTGCATACGCGCCGGTGGTATTTTATCGATGGGTTGAGGTTTTTTTTCATTTATTTTTTCTTTGTGTCTTATATCTGGGGATTTACTTTCATGTTTTTGAATTGTACTTTAGACGCGTGATTGATGCAATTTTGCTTCTATAGAACATCTGACCTCTGATGAGATCTATATGTTACGTACAAACACAGAGCGGATGGATATTTTAAGAAGTAGTTCCTCTCATTTATGAGTATTATTTTCGCGGAATCCCTAGTAGGTCTGCAGAGTGAAAAACTGGTTTACAGAACAGGCCGAACCGCCGTAGAGCTCATATATTAAAAAGCAGCTCTTCCCTTTTATGACACTATTTTCGCGGAATGCGCAGTGGGTCTGTAAAAAGATGTTATCCACAATAGACCGAGCTCCCGAAGAGGTTGGCTGTTAAACAACAACAACTGCAAATTTGATAATGAGATCTTAATAACGGGCAAAAAAATAAATAAACGATTTGCTGTAAGTAAGTTTGAATGAGGTGATTAACAAGACTGCATTTGTGCATCTGTCCACCCGATAATGACTGCGTCACAGATTTGTATGCATTTAACAGATATTAACTTCTGCCGGGTCAACATTAGACCACATTGACTGAAGATGCGACCAAAAAGGTCAACAGGAACTTGATCTCCTCACAGTTTAAAAAATAGAACAAACAAACAAACACACACACACAGTGCTGAAACACTGAAATGTCGTTAATCTGGCGTTCTGGTCTTTTTTGTATAAGTAAAACCTCAGTGCTTGCCCTCCACTTTAGACAGCTCACCAAGCTAATGAAATATATTTCGGTATGAAATCGCTTAATTGTTGAAATAACATTTTGACACCTTGACCTGGGGAGGGACAATGAGGTTGCAACACTGAACGTCAATCATTCTTAAACATTTTATCCACCAGGAAAAGATTTTTTAACGTCTTTTACGGAGAGTTGGGGAGGGCTTGAGTCTAGCTTTAAAGTGGAGAACACCGGGACTACATTTTTACTTCTAATGCTCCCTAATCTCTTCTTTAGATGGTGCTTGGAATTGGTAACGGGGCAAAAAACCCTACAACCACCCCCCCCCCCCCCCACGGGTGCGAAAATTTTGTTCGCTGTTCCAGTAAACGTTATAACGTTGATTCATCGTCGATTTGAAGTGGCGACGTCGGCCAAACCAAACGCAACCATTAAATCTGGTTGTACTTTCGTGGTGATTGTTCAGCACCATTAATCAACGTTTAATCAGCGTTGTGATTGGTCAGCATCATTAATCAACGTCTAATCAGCGTTGTGATTGGTCAGCATCATTAATTAACGTCTAATCAGCGTTGTGATTGGTCAGCATCATTTTATCAGCGTTGAACAGACATTGGATAAGCAACAATGTTAAGACGTTGGTTTTAGTCGCAACTAAAACTTCACTAATCAACATCTCTTGCACAACGCTAAATAGACGTCGGGGAAGAAACAGACTCTATATAAACTTCAGGTCACAACCAAACAACAACCTCATCATGTTATTGATTAGCGGAAAGGAAGCCATGGCAGATTGCTTCGAAAATTGACCAAAATGAGGACCTAAAATATGGAAATTTTTGGAGCACGCAATTTTTCTGTCCCGCCTGCATTTGAAAAATATTCATGAGGGATGGGGGGGGGGGGCGGAGGAGGCAGGGGTGACCACTATACTTTATAATAGTCACTGCTCAGATGGCGATTCTAGATGAACATTTTCCCGACGTTCGTACAACGGTGCGAGATGTTTTTCCGACATTGATGAAACGCCGGCTCACACCTCAAGCGCCAATAACCTTACCATACACAAAATTGTGCGACGCTGCAGATATACACAGATAACTTAAAATCCCAGAAAGTGAACGTAAACGAAAAAAAGGTAAAAACTTCGAGCTTCAAATCAAACAAATCTCGGAATTCCTACAAATATAATTCACTGAAACTGTACGAAAAAAGACTAAGATGAACACAGGAAGTTATTCATTTAACATTTGGTTCTGATTGGCTCGTCCCAATCCGTGGTATCACTGGATATCTAATGGCCATATAGCAACGAGAAACGGTGACCTCTATGAGATCTATCTGTTATGTAAAACACAGTGCGGGTGGATATTTTAAAGAGTAGTTCCTTTCTTTTATGAGTACCATTTTCTCACTATCCCCAGTGGATCTGTGAAACAAAAAGGTGTTACACACAACAGACTAAACCGCGGTAGAGGTTGGCTGTGGGACAAAAACGAGAAACGGGTGGCATGGGGCATTCTTTGAACTCGTATCTTTCCCCTCTTTTTTTCTTGTGTACGATTCGCATGCCCGACAAGGAAGAGGAATAGCCATCGATAGCTACCCACTGAACACTGCGGTGCTTCTTTAAAAGTTGGATAGACGTCGCAAACGATGTAGGATCAACGTCTGGTTTTGGTTGTTTATGGAAATCGAAGCACCGTCTACCTGGAGAGACGTCTTTTATCCGATGTTTAATCAACGGTTGCAAATGGAAGTCGAAACAATGTCTATCCCACGACGCTGGGAAAATACTAATCTTGAATCGTCATTGAGACAGCTTTCTGGCCAACTTTCATGAATATTTTTCAAAAATAGGCGTGAAAAAAAAAAACTTGCGCACTCTTAAATTTCGCATATTTCGCATCCTCTGTTTTTTGAAATGAGCCGTACAAGGCTTTCATTTCCAGAGAGCAATAACGTCTACTCAGCATTGTGTCAAAGACGTTGATTAGAGTTTATCTATGGCTGTAACCATTAACAACCAAATTAACAACCAGACTAAATTCTGTGATTCCGCCGGGGTCGACGTAAGAACCTCAAATCAAGATTGGATGGACGTGAGAATGTCGGCAAGACGTTGATCTGTAGTCGTGACGAAACGCAACTCCAAAGTACAGCCAGAATTAATATTGTGATTCGGTCGGGTCGACGCAGGAACGGTAGGAACGTTAGATCGAGGTTTTTTTGTTTTTTTTTTTTTTTGATGGCGGATGGTTTGCTGGATTTGTACTAACTATAGTCGATAATAATTTCAAAAGGTAATAGACATGACTGTACATCCTGCGGACTCTACCACCTAATAAAAATTGCGACGTCATCTCAATGTCAGTTTGAAATCACGGCATCGGCAGGATCAAATCGCAACATTACATTTGTTTTTATTTTGGTTCTGAAATATGTTTTCCCTCAAGGTCTATCCGGCGTCGCGAGAGAAGAGCAACCTTCAGCGATGGCTAATCACGTGATTAAACAATGTTATTTAGACATTGGATTGGGTCGCGTCAAAACATTTTTCAGCTACGGCCTACATTCTACGTCTTTGGTACAGCGTTCATTTGTCGGAATTCGTTGCTTTGACCAGGCTGTTTGATTGCGACCAAACTCCCACTCTCTTCGCATTTCGTGCGTGTCGTTGGTGCAGTGGTCCCAAGCTTGGTAACGGTCTAGTTTTATCGGTGCTTTACACTTGGTTTGAAAATAGGGACATTTTTTATCGGTCGAACTGCCCCGTTCCTCTATATGAAATGGTTAATTCCTTCCCCCTACCCCCCTACCCCCACCCCACGCATAAAGACTTAACCATGGCCCACATGTCACTTGACACCAGTCAACTCTACGCCATAAAGCACTCAGACAGTTAAGTTTTACAATGATAACTCACGTCGGCCGAGAAGCCCCCATCCCGCCTTCGCTACATTTTTAAAATATTTCGCTGTCTATTGGAATGTTGCAAAGTTTGCTCAGCGATATCCGTTCAACTGGAATAAAAACCTTATTAATATTTCAATTGATTTTCTAATGGGTTTGAAGGAATCAAAATGAATCGATTAACAAATTTTAATTGTTGAATGGTTGAGTTTTCGAATCACTGCAGCATTTGGCCACACACACCACACCACTTTCCTGACCAAGACCCTCCCCCTTCTAACTTCCCTGACTGCACCTCCTTCCCTCTACTGCCGAGCCATAAAACTACAGGACTGTGCTCCCCCTCCCCCCACCCATTCTCTTAAAATACAAGACTGTGCCCCCCCCCCTCACGCCGTCCCCCCGTGCTATAAAACTATAGGACTGTGCTCCCCTCCTCCCCCCCCCCCCGCCGCCCACACCCATTCCACTAAAATACAAGACTGTGCTCCTCCCCACGCCGCCCCGCCCCGTGCTATAAAACTACAGGACTGTGCTCCCCCCCCCCACGCCGCCCGTTTCCTGTGCCATAAAGCTACAGGACTGTGCTTCCCCCATCCACCACCCCAGGGCCATAAAACTACATGACTTTGCTCCCCCTTCCCCCAGCCGCCCACACCCATTCCATAAAACTACAGGACTGTGCTTCCCCCATCCCCCACCCCAGGGCCATAAAACTGCAGGACTGTGCCCCCTTTCCCCCACGCCGCCCCTCCCCCGGGCCATAAAACCACAGGACTGTGCTTCCCCCATCCCCCACCCCAGGGCCATAAAACTGCAGGACTGTGCCCCCTTTCCCCCACGCCGCCCCTCCCCCGGGCCATAAAACTACAGGACTGTGCTCCCCCCATCCCCCACCCCAGGGTCATAAAACTGTAGGACTGTGCTCCATTTCCCCCAAGCCGCCCCTCCCCGGGCCATAAAACTACAGGACTGTGCTTCCTCCATCCCCCATCCCAGGGCCATAAAACTGCAAGACTATGCCCGCTTTCCCCCACGCCGCCCCTCCCCCGGGCCATAAAACTATAGGACTGTGCTTCCCCCATCCCCCTCCCCCGGGCCATAAAACTACAGGACTGTGCTTCCCCCATCCCCCTCCCCCGGGCCATAAAACTACAGGACTGTGCTTCCTCCATCCCCCTCCCCCGGGCCATAAAACTACAGGACTGTGCTTCCCCCATCCCCCTCCCCCGGGCCATAAAACTTGAGGACTGTGCTCCCCCCATCCTCCACCCCAGGGCCATAAAACTGCAGGACTGTGCTCCATTCCCCCGACGCCGCCCCTCCCCCGGGTCATAGAAGTTCAGGACTGTGCTTCCCCCATCCCCCACCCAAGAGCCATAAAACTGCAGGACTGTGCCCCCTTTCCCCCACGCCGTCCCTCCCCCGGGCCATAAAACTATAGGACTGTGCTTCCCACATCCCGCTCCCCCGGGCCATAAAACTACAGGACTGTGCTTCTCTTGTTTACAAACACTCCAAGAAAGTATCGTCAAGTGCATACATTATAATAAAACACTTAAACCGATTGCTCTCTTTTTTATTTATTTTTTTTTTATGATTACTTTTTATTATAGTCGTATCAGCCCAGCCAGTAAACATTCCGACGATGATTTGACATTGCGACGTCCACCCGACAAAAGTGCAACCGTGAATTGGATTGTGATTGGTCAGCCACAGATCAACGTACAATAAATGCCTCAGACACGGCGCTGATTACACATTGAATAAACAACGCCTTTAGACATTGCTTTTGAACGCAACCAAAATCCCCACTTTCTCCGACGTCCAATAAATGTCTTTGGACGCTGCACAGACACCTAATATACGACGTAGTATATATATAGATGTCGGGGTCACCACCAAACAAACTCATCAAGTTTTCGCTGAATGAAAAACGAAGTCATGGGAAGTGGCTTTGAAAATGGGCCACAAATGAAGGCATAAAATGTGGGAATTTCTGGAGCGCACCAGCATTTTTCCGACTTATTTTACAGAACTATTTATGAAAAGTGGCTTAAGATACGTACTGCGTTATCGGTTGATTCACAGTTGGAGTAGTTAGGGGAGCGGGTAACAACGCTAGCTTATCACTGTCACTGCCTGGATGGCGATTAATATGTTTTGCGACTCAGTGTTTGGGAAACAGACGTTGTAAGAACTTCCTCTTGCAACCTTTATAAACTTTGATTAGATTTCAAGTTATAGACGTCTTTCCGACGCCGGCATTTATAGACGTTGTTTCGACTTCCACAATCAACCAAAATCTGATCTTAATGGGACGTCTATCCAACGTCGTAGCAACATAGTAATTTTTACTGGGCGGTGGCAAGGGAGAAACATTCATGTTTGATTTGAATAATATATATATGGAGAAAATCAAATCCTATTTCTCGTCACCAGCCACCAACCAAAACTACAGTTTAATCATATTGTTACCTTGTAGTGTTTTTAACTATTCTATTTTACTACAACTCATTCCGAAAAGCTTCAAACCATGTCTGTCCTTTTCGAGTAATTTATTATAAAAATTTTTCTTTCGTTTTAGAGCTCATGCTTTCAACCAAGTTCCTGGATGAAAACCCCTTCAACAATTCGTGAAAAACTATTTTTTGTTTAAACTTACCAAGGCTACACACTCTATAACGGTAGTTTTATCCGTAATCTGTAAATAAACTTTTGTTGTTTCTATTAATCTTTATTGTTCATTCTAATGCATTAATTAACATTAATTAGCTGCTGCAGTTCCTTGATGATGTCAACACGACTCAGTCCGCAAACAGACTAAAGACTTTGCGCAAACAGACTAAAGCAGGAGTCAGGTCTGAAAAGGGACGCTATGGATGGCAAATGCCGTGAATCTATATGCATTTAAATAAATAATTCCCAGTGAACACTGTGACGGTGGAATGACGTTGGAGAGACGTCGCATCCGTCGTCAGATCAACATATGTTTTTTTGTCGTTTATGGAAGTAGAAACAACGTTTACCTGCCGACATTGGATGAACATGGATATTTTCCGGCGTCTAATCAACGTCACGAGAACTGTGCAAATGGAAGTCGAAACAACGTCTACCTGCCGACGTTGGATGAACATGGATTTTCCGGTCGTCTAATCTACGTCACGAGAAGGGGTGCAATGGAAGTCGAAACAGCGTATGTTGATGTTGCGTAGACGTCGGAAAAGCCACGTTCTACAGACGTCGGAGAAATATCACTCTAGAATGGGCATCTAGACAGCAACAATGGCACAGTGTCGTATTCATCACTCCGTCAAAGTACCCATGCCCTTGGGTCATCTGGTCACGCAGAATAATATGAAATCGTTTTCATGAATATTTTTTTTTCCAAAAATAAGCGAGAAAAAAACTAGCGCTCTCCTAAAATTATCATATTTTTGTCCTCATAATGGTACATTTTTTTAAACGGCATGTCATGGCTTCCGTTTCCTCGACGTCTAAACAACGTTTCTCAGTCAACGTCTCTTCAACATTTTGTCAAAAACGTTGGTAAAACGTTAGTCTACGGTCGCGACCACTCACAACTAAATTTCAACCAGATTTAATGTTGCGATTTGAACGGGTCGACATTGCAACCTCAAATCGAGGTTGGATGGACAAAAAAATGTTTACTGGGTAATAATAAAAACAGAATATGATACAAAGTACAACAGTAAAAAAAAAAAAAAGAATACGCCGTCAGTTTACTAAGCGGTAATGTTTATTAGAGTGCTTATTATAAACCTGTCAGTGCCGCTCTCATTATACGCAGTTAAAGCACGCACTGAATGTTAACTGCACAGATCCATAGCGATCCCATGACGGAATTTCACCGAGTCGTTCAATCTAAATATGTTGCAAAAGTTTTGGAAACCACGTCAGGTACAAAATCCAATCCACCGAACTTTAAAAATGAAATGATTAGCAGATATTGACTTATTTTGCAGTTGTTTGTAAATTAAAACGTCAGTGAAGTTAAATATAATGAAATCCTAAATTCAAAGGATCAAAATCTAAAAGTTCGGGTTTAAAGCAATACAGACACCACAACGATGTGTTTGTGCAACAAACCGGTGCAATGACTTCGCTACAGAAGACCTGGACTGACTTCCGACATTCCCTGCTTCGGATGTTCCAGCGGAAACCATCTCCTCAGCAGTTTGCATACTGAAATCCTAAATGTTTCGGAGGAATTTATTGCCCGGATGTAAACAAATAAAAAAGGGGGAAAATGTTAAAGGTAAAAAAAGTGCTGAGGAAGTGCTGGGGAAAGTGCTGATGAAGTGAAAACGAAGTGCTAGGAAAGTGTTGAGGAAGTGCTGGGAAAGTGTTGAGGAAGTGCTAGGAGAGTGCTGAGGAAATGCTGGAATAGTGCTGAGGAAATGCTGGGAAGGTGCTGAGGAAGTGCTGGGAAAGTGTTGAGGAAGTGCTAGGAGAGTGCTGAGGAAACGCTAGGAGAGTGCTAGGGAAATGACGATGAAGTGCTGGGAAAGTGCTGACGGCGTGCTGGGAAAGTGCTTAGGAATTGCTTGGAAAGTGCTGAGGAAGTGCTGGGAAAGTGCTGCGGAAAAGCTGGGGAAAATGCTAACGCAGTATGTCATCCTTGAACCTCGGAAGCAGAGAAGCTCGGAAGTCAGTCCAGGTCCATCTTACTTCACGGCATTCCGGAAAGCTACTCTGCAGTCAACTGGCCATCGTCACCTCCGCTTTCAGCTTCATGTGTTCTGTCCAATCCGGTTTTTCTTTAATTACTTAAGCACGAAACAATTTGGGACTTTTAATCCTCAACTTTTTCTGAATTCGTACGATGGATTTCACTCTGCCAAATATGCTCAGGGGGACGCTCGGTGCCGCATGTGTTATCATGCGGGGGGAATTTTGAAGACGGACAAATTTGAGGAGTGCCAATTTCATTACGGGGGAAGGGGTATTTTTTATTCGGCACTACGCGTTATTACAACAGGTTATCTTTCGGAAATTTAGTCGGTGTTTTGTTAAGAAGGTGAAATATACCAAATCCCATCACTCCTCTTTTAGGGATTGTTTTATTCTGAAAAGTCATGGACACGTACGGTGGTGCCACTGACACTAAACACCGGCCCATAATACAATTCCCGGCTTCTTCCCTGAGTTCACTCCTATTTATTTATTCATTTACCTATTTATTTCCGTTAGAAATTTATCTGTATTTTTAAGTTATTCTAAGGACTTTTCAACTCTCACATAGTTTGAAAGGAAAGCGGTAACAGAAATTCTAAGGAAAAGCTACCCATAGTCCTAGTCAAACGAACTCATAGTCAACAAACCCATAGTCAAACAAACTTATTTTAAGACAGTTATATATAGACATGATTGATTTTGAATCAAACGAAATGCAGTTCAAGTTAATTAAGTACCATGTGAACGGACAATAAAAACGAAGCAAAAACCAGCCACTACGTCTTTTTAATCAGAAACATCACAGATTGCGACACTTAATTACATTGTTTTATGTTAAGCTGATTTTCTTCCTGCTTGAAAATTTTCCACAAACTGTCAAACACAATATGCTACACCAGTTCTAAGATGGATTCATCTCTGGTGTGTTAATAAAGCTAACATTAATTAATTTATTAATTAATCTATAGGATTCACATTGTTTCAGATATTCCGATGGGTGCTAATTTCACCCTTAAACATCCTTGTTTATATGATCACTTTACGTATGACTCACCTCAGATATGTCCTAATCCGACCACTTATTATTGTTGTTGATCATAACCGGAAGTTTTAACGGCTACTTGTTTTAAGCCTTGATGCTCCATTTGGACCTGGAAAACAATATCCATGCCTCAAAATACCATACGAATATATATATATCGAATTTCCAAAGTTTTTCTTATATAAAGTTCACAACAACACTATTAATGCTGTATTTATTATTAATCCACGTGTTGTCGCTATATTGGGTTTTTTTATATGAAACGATCATAAAACGAAATCAGTGTTTTATTTTTAGAGATTTTTTTTTTACTGAACGGAATCACTTTGCAACAGGACATGATGACGTCTGTCTGTGTGTATCGTATGAAGACCAGTGCGGGCCCCATTAGAACCTCACAATGTCCTTAATGCACTTGCCTTGAGTTATAATACCGCGGCTACATTTGAAGATATCTTAAAAACACTTGACTTTTTTTTTTCTAATCGTAGCTCATTCAGATATCACGACATTTGAGACACGTCAAATAAAAGTGAATGTATTATCAATTTCTGTAGTACAATTACCCGGATGCGTCTAGCGAACACAACCCCAATAGATAAAAGAATATTCTTTTTCTAAATAAACTGACTAATCTGAAATATTAGTTTATTCAAATGTTGAAAGGAGAGAATTCATTGTTTAAACATGGTATATATTTTATATGGTTCTTTTAAATCAATAAGTTCACAAGTCAATCATTAATTAATAGTTGGTGGAAAGCGAATTATAATTTTAAACTACAGGTGATGACTTTTATAACGAGTATCCTTTTGACACATGTCACAAAAAATACGTCATTTTAATGGTGTGTAGTATAAAGAGCAGTGTGTTTGATTTGACAACTTTTTTTTAATTGTTGTATTCTATCTGGCATTTACTTAAGATTTAAGTATTTGTTATTACCAATTTACATAAGTGGTTTACGTCACATTATTGACAGATAGCGTGTCACAGATAATAATAATAATAATAATAATAATAATAATAATAATAATAATAATAATAATAATAATAATAATAATAATAATAATAATAATAATAATAATGATACTAATAATAATAATAATAATAATAATAATAATAATAATAATAATAATAATAATAATAATAATAATAATAATAATAATAATAATAATAATAACAATAATAATAATAATAAGTTTTTATATACCGATTAACCAGACAACCTGCTCAAACCGGTTTACAATGTTCGCATACATGTATATAACTATTGATAACATTTTTTTAAACTCAGGATTATTATAATTTCGACGTGCCCATATAGTGTCTCTGAAATCCCTATCTATTGGCACATACACCTAACGATAATGCAAGTGTTAATACTTAAAGGTTAGTAATATCTTTCCTGTTTAAATATGTATTCAAAGAATGAATAGAGACTGGTTTTTCTATGCATTGAAAATAGAATCCCCGCGGTATCTTAAGCAAGTACTAATCAATGTCCGTCAGATACAGTGGCAGATCCAAGAGCGGAAGAATGTAGTTCAGGCGTTTCGACCCCCCCCCCCACCCCACCAACCCCAAAATCCTACTTCGGGGGATTTCCTGATTTTCTGACCCCGCACACCCTTGACCTGTATCAAGCATTGAGAAAAATGTTGCGGAAGCTGCCCCAACAGCCTTGACCAAAATCTGTTTCTAACACTGAAATGGTTGGTGTTTTCAACCGTTTGAAGAGGATATATTCAGAACTTAAAATAGCCAATACCCACTTGAACTATTCTTTCCAGATAAATGCCCCATTCACGAGGTACATTCTATCATTATTGAGTATGTGTGGCAATTTCATGGGAAACTAAAATGAGCAACATTGAAGCTTGCGAAAAAATGTCGCATTCTTTCTTTAACAATCTGACAATATTGTCAGGAAAATATGTTAAAATTAGTTAAAAAATGAAATGGCAATAGCCTGAAACTAAATCTTGCCCCGGAACAGAATCGAACTCTACGATTGATGATATCCCAAACGTGTTCAATAGTGTTCATGTCAGATGGGTGCGGAGACAATTGCAGGATATCGAATTGATGAGCTTGAAACAGACTTGTACAAATTTAAGCCATATAAGTGCGCACGTTATGAAGCGTGAAAATCGTTGTACGGTTGTCAGACCCAAAGAAAATCATCAAACTGTCGGAATGTTATCAGACACGAATAAAAATCATCAAACTGTCAGGATGTCATCAGACGCGAATAAAAATCATCAAACTGTCAGGATGTCAGCATACCAAAAAATCATCAAACTGTCGGGATGTCATCTTCAAGTCATTTTCTAGACATACGCTTGTTGTCGGCACTATAGTTTTCGGCAGATTAGCACGTGTACGTTTCGATCGTATACTTCTTACCATGTATTGTTTTATCATAAAGGGATGTTGTATTGAAACATTTTGTCATTAAGCGTCATAGTTACTACAAAAGAAATAAACACTAGGGGCGGAGCGGGGGATGGGGCGGGGGGGGGGGGGGGGCGCTTGGTAGTACACATGTTGCCAAGGAGAGCCCAAAACGGGTAGTATTTCGCGTTTCCAATAAAAAGGGAGGGATGGGAATTTTGCACAATTTTGCTCAATGTTAAGAGTCGATTTAGTTTCACTGTATCATTGCAGCAGCAGCTACGCCTCTCCTAGATATATAATGTTGTGCTAAGAGATGTTTGTTTGTTTGTTTGTTTGTTTGTTTTGCCTTTTTTATGTTAGATTAAATTCTCTTCGTTTGGAATGTGAAATTTATCAGGATATCTGCGCTTGGTTATTATTTTTTAACTTGGTGCTCCGTTTTAAAAAGTTATAGACATGCATGGTAACCAAATTACACTTGATTGTCCCCTTCACTTTTAGAGGGGTGGCTGAATCACTGAAAAAGTCATTCAACTTTTTACATTTAAAATTTGAGAAAGGCCACAATAATGAAGCGATTTCACGAGCTTCAATAAAAATTCCTGATGACACATCTTGAATATATGTGAACCGCATAAATGGATTAAAACATCAGGTGGCTTACAGCCTTCAAGCCTACCCAAAAAGGCTGTATGACTTTTGGAAATATTGTTAATTCCAAAGATATCTTTTTCAATTTTAATTCAAATATTGTCCCACTTCCAGCCCAAATTCAATCCGCACTTAGAACATATTAATTATGGCTGGTTTGCCTATTTACAGGAAGAATGTTGCATCAACGACACATAATAACCCCCACCACCACCCGAATAAAAATGTCCATGCCCTCAAAGTCATAGAATGCTAAGTTTTTTTAATTAAGCGAGAAAAATGAAATAATCCTCTTCTGTATGGCTTAAAGTACACATCATGCACATAAATTTGCCAAATACACTATATGTATATGAGTACTAAAATAGAGCGCTAACCGTGTCTATATACGATTTAGTCGCAGATGACTGTTAAATATCTCAAAAATACATAAAAGAACTGTAAAAAAAAACCAAATGACTTATCGGACTCTCAGAATAGTTATCAAACCTAAATCACCATCATAAATGACTGTCATCGAGTAATAACGACCGCCATTAAACCCGAATGACTATCACCGGGCTCTCAGTATACCGTCAGAGACAAATGACTGTCTGGATTGTCATCAAGTCCGAATGACTATCATCGGGCTATCAGTATACCGTCAGAGACAAATGACTGTCTGGATTGTCATCAAGTCCGAATGACTATCATCGGGCTATCAGTATACCGTCAGAGACAAATGACTGTCTGGATTGTCATCAAGTCCGAATGACTATCATCGGGCTATCAGTATACCGTCAGAGACAAATGACTGTCTGGATTGTCATCAAGTCCGAATGACTATCATCGGGCTATCAGTATACCGTCAGAGACAAATGACTGTCTGGATTGTCATCAAGTCCGTATGACTATCATCGGGCTATCAGTATACCGTCAGAGACAAATGACTGTCTGGATTGTCATCAAGTCCGAATGACTATCATCGGGCTATCAGTATACCGTCAGAGACAAATGACTGTCTGGATTGTCATCAAGTCCGAATGACTATCATCGGGCTATCAGTATACCGTCAGAGACAAATGACTGTCTGGATTGTCATCAAGTCCGAATGACTATCATCGGGCTATCAGTATGCCATCAGAGCCAAACGATTGTCTGGATTGTCATTAAACCCTAATGACTATCATCTTACTATCATATCTTACTACCCAAAAGCCCAACTATCATCGGCCTGCCGAGACCATCATCATACCAAGCTCTAACGGAGATCACAAAACAAAATAAAACTGTCAATTCAAAGTCAATACACGGGTGTAGGTATTCTGGAGTCTAACTTAATTTACGAGTTAAATGTAATTCATCCATCTGAGCATGTTTTCCACGAAAGATAAAATATACTTACACCTTCAGGGACTTATCCAAGCTCTTATGGTGAAATTGCATTTCAAATCAATACCCAGCAAGTAGCCATCAATGTAATGAGACGATATTGACCTCAATCACACAACTATTTTTTATTAATATTGAAATATTTAAATATACAACGCCTTATTTTTGACAATTAAGTAGCTCCCCTGCTGATCAGTAAAGCTTCAGTAACTCCTCAACCACAGAACACTTTACACTCTAGACAATAAGGAACAGGTGTTACTAAATCATAGCGTTGTAACAAAGCTGCTATTATTTTGCCGTTAAAGGCCTTTGACGTAATAAAACACATGCCTTGCAAGAGTTACAGTGTATAGATTGTACTGACACTTTGTTGTCTAACAAAGCTTGTGAAAGAAATTTTCACTTTTTATTATTAAAAAATTTTTTTTTTTCGTGTATGAGTTTTCCATGTGTAAGCGGAATCCGTCAGCTATCTGGACATTATAGTAAGATTACAGACAACAGACTCTATGCCGTAGTGTTTCCAAACGATCTGTTTTAATCTTCTTGGCATTTCAATCCCCACAATATAATGTGTATCGAAAAGTGCAAAATTATCAACGTTAATGATTAGGCTTTGAAAAGAAGTCGCTATAATGTTGTTGTTTGGAAATCTCATCATGAAATCATCTGGGACGTGCTTAAGCATTTTAAAACGCAACGACATTGTTACATTTAAAAAAGATTTTGACATAACGTTCTGAAAATTTCACACAAAAAGAAACAGATGTTCGCAGTAAATACCCAAAACATTTAGTCTAATACCAAGCTTACAACAATGTTCTGAATTTATGTTGCACTTTTCTGTTCTTTATATCTTTCGTGCCCTGCTCCGATCTGGATCAATGTAGAGCGGCATAATGAGTCGATTTATCCTCCATTGCCGAATCCCGCGACATTCTACAATTGACTTTATCATGACTATGTTTTAGCCCGCGCACTGGATCGAACTTTAAAAATCGACCACAACTCAACCGTATGCAGTAGGGTTCATGTCACGTGAGTACGGAGGCCATTGTAGAATCTCGTTCTGATTGGTGCAAATTTCATTCAGATCGGGGCACTCGTCGGCGTGCTTGAAAATCGTTGTGCGTCTTTTATAGAGTACAGCACGATTTCTAACACGGCTTCCGTATAGGGCCTTTCGGTCACGTTCTTATGTTGGACTTTTGTCACTAACGCCGTTGCCACTACAGATCAGAGCGATCGGAACAAGACACTGTTTCAGCAGCTCGAACTTGTCCCTGTGTTCCTATCCTTGGTTTTCCAGATTGTGAGCGCTCTTTGACACAGCCCGTTTTTGGGTGGCGTTGCTTGTGACGTTAAATCACTGACACTTTCACTATGTGTGTTCTGGCGTCTGCCGCTTGCATTATGTGGATATGGAGCATGGCATTTGTTTGCAATCTTTCATTTTCGCTAAATCTTGCCATTTTAGCAATTACTAGTTCACATTTTCTGCATTTTACTTGTAACTGAACGATAGTGACACTTGTACTCAAAATAATATAAGCATAGCCCCATTGTAGAAAAAGTGTCAGGGTCAAGGTATTAATGTCTTTGAAATCGATGTTGTGTATTCATGTCAAAGAAAATGTAATATAGAACAGTACAGGTCGTTTTCATATAAAAATACAAAAGTTGCCAACATCACGTTTTAACTAACAACTAACAATGAAACTGGCAAAAACATGTGAAAGAAGGCTAACGTTGCAATGCATTAGGCATTTGCGTTTGTAGCAATATCTACTGATAAAATGTTCAAAATGCTCATATAGACTTTGAGCAAATGCCTGAACAAGGGCTATAATTTATTTATAGCAAGGTTTGCTTGTCTTCGTTTAGACCGAAAATGACTAAAACATGAATCAGGTAAACCAAGGCATACATAGACAAGTATTAAGCAGAGTGGCTCGCGTTCTGTTTGCATTATGAATGCCATCAATCATCGCTTTTTCACTTGGGTCTGCTTTTTCAGTTGGACCGTATGTATGTAATAGTAACACCTGCGCTCTGAAACGGCCACTACCGGAGGAATTTTTATTTCGCTAAGACTCCGAATTCGCTCATCACTTTTATATGGGGTTTTCCTGAAAACACTCAATTTGGGAATAAAATTTCCTCATAGTGACTCGAATAGTCCAGGCCCAGATCAGAATCGTTGGTACCCTATCGTCATCCTGTCAGAATCATTGGTACTCCAGTACCAAACCTCATTCTGTTATTGCGTGCGGTACAAACCACACGCGTAATGTTTCTAGACAAACGCAAATGTTCTATTATCTGGGATACTGATGTGAGTTTAACTGACTGTAAGTCTATCTGTTTACTAGTACGGGCATGCTGGCTGACGACCAAAAAAGGGGCACAGGTTATTATTTGATCTCAGGCTGATTACTGCGTCTAGGTCACTTGAGGCCTAGCCGCGTATCTTGGTGCTTCCTAACCGGCTGCCAGTTACTCTAGAGCTGAGCTAGCTAGGTTACGTCTGAGCGCAGGGGGATCGGTTTTGAACCGACTCGGTCACTCCATAGCTCTCCTGACTCGAGTACCAACTGGTATGCGAAGCCTTTGTTGCGTTCGATATCTAATAAAAAGCACGCACCAATGCTGGGTTACGCCTAAGTACAAGACACCCATTGGGTATCTGAGTCTTGACTGAGTCACAGCTGCGCTATCACGCCAATCAGTATCAATGACACACAGGCCTTGGCCTTGGTGCGTCTTGGTCAGGAACTACCAAGAGTACGCACAGGTCTTGGTTCGTGACCAAACCTTGATGCGTTTTGTTCAGTCCTGTTCGTACACGTACGCCCTAGGAGTCAGCAGTAATAACCTACAGCGAATAGCTTGATTCAGTGCAGACTTCAGTGTTCTGATAGTTTACAGACAAATTATTTATACACTATTCTTCTTCTTTGCCTTGTTTCAGACATTACAGAAGCTAGTCTGCACCTCGACAAACAAAGGTTTCGTGCATCCACCCTGTGTCAGCTATCAATCTACACTGGTTCTGTAAAAGATGCAGGAAGGATAAGGACAAACCGTTGTGTGACGCGTTTCATACTTGTTGTGAGTGTGCGCAGTTTTTTCCACAAGACTGAGACGCCTTAGAGAAGCCTCACAGTAAGAACATTGAGCATAGAATGCGTCACAGCGTTTAGTTCCTCACCCTGGAAATGTCGAAAGCCAGCTGTCTCATTCTTTGCCAAGTTTCCTCCCCGGTTTACTCAGAGAGGGGCAAGGAATCTTATGTTGACCGACCGAGAAAGCCCAAGAAGCCCAAGGCATCTGCAACTTCTGAAAGAGCGACGGAGTTAGACTCACCAGCTGTGGGTGAACGGACTATAACAGACAAACCTTGGTCCACCCTACACCAAGACTTTGAGAAATACGAGGAATCGAATTTCAATGACGGCTCTCCGCGCCTTTTCCCAAGGCGCCTTTGCTCCCCCCCCCCCACGCCCTGACGTTTTTTTCTTCACAAGCATTGGTTACGCCGGTCTCTTTGAATCAGTCTTTATTCGTTGCCATTGAGTCCCTGCCCCAGAGACATGTCCACGAACTGCAAAAAGCCTTGATCTCAAGACAGGATAAATCGAGACGCAAACACTCACCAACCGCAAGGGTATCACGCCCATCAAATGTCACACCGATAATCTCCGCTCTGCTCGCCAGGCCGCAGTCGTCCCTGCCAGAGAAAGTCAATAAGGCTACACCGGGAGCTATTTTATTCAGTGAGAGCGAGTCATCCTATCTGCACTCGTTAAGCCAAGTCTCCATGATCCAGCCCATTGATGACGAGAAACTTCCATCCCTGCATACTTCCGCGATAGAAAGGGCTATTGCATGCCCACTGGCGGCCTGGACATCCAAGCTAAACCAGGCCATTTGCAACCGGACGATCAAAGATCGGATGACCACGACTCAGGGTGAAAGGGAGAGTCAAAAGGCAACTCATCGAATGATTTCTCCCCAGTACAGCTTCTTCTCCGCGCAATTTACCCTGTTCTTTCTCCGAGCAAGGGTGCGCCTGTGGAAATATCCGACGGCTGCGAATAGACGACCTATTTGCACTCTGTCTCCTCTGGACTTCTTCCCCACGCATGATGCTTCTGAGTCACCATTAATTAGCTCGATAGCCGAGGACCATTTCGAGATTCTATTCAAGAGATTGCCAGGCTCACCGAGATTGAATGTGGATCGATCGCAGTGACAGACAGAGAGGGCCTACCAATACGCATGACGTCTCCGGCAGCTCACCAACAACTTGAATCGTTCATTGTATTAAAGATGAGCCAACCGGTAGTCAACGCACTGTCGGTTCTCTGCCTAGAATTCAAGCATTTAGACGCCGGTGAAGACCGAGTTCTCTCATACTTTCATCCCTCAAAGCGCTGAGCTGTTAAACAGGGTCCATATCTTTCGTCCGACGACCTGATAGTCTTGGAGGCCTTTGAGCAACCGAATAAGCCCACAATCTGGATGCCGTCTGCTCGTCATGGCTCGGAAAAGACGCATCAAAAGCTCAGCTAAACACACTTTAAATATCATGTCCATTCAGGACCATATGTTGAGCGCGCTTAAGAAGCATCTTGATGATCTGTGCGTGACGGACGCGGTGGTGTTCGAACTGCTTGAGTGCTTAGTGTTGACAACAAGAGACGTGGTCAAGTTGGGAGCGTACTTGACCACTTCCATGGTTTACCTGAGACGCGATGCTCTATGACCAAGACTCAGTGAAGCACAAAGTCCTATCAGACATGAATTGTTGAGTGCACAGGGGAGAGATAGTTGAGATGCCAGAAAACCAGAGAGGGTTCTTCAGCATGGTTTTCTGGTACTCAAGAAATGAGAGGCTGGCGGTTAGTCATTGACCTATCCACCCTGAACCAATTCCTCCAAGTTACACTTTTCAGATGCACAAACCCAGGTCATAAAATCGGTGAGAGTAGGCATGGGGGTTAGTTAGGTCGCCCTAACAGACGCTACTGTCACGTGCCATTACATCCGTCAATCAGAAAAAATACTGGTGTTTCCAAATAGGGCAAAAGAAATACTGGTATCTGGCTCTTCATGCCGGTCTCTCCACGCCGCCCTTCGTTTTCACGAAAATACTGAAAATACGCAAGACATGAACCCAAGTCCAAGGAATGTCAGATTTCAAGTATTTGTACGACTTTTTCCTAGCCAACACGAGCAAGACACAATACGGGAGCAAACACCAGCCTTGGTCACTCAGGCAACGGGGGTAGTCTTATGATGAATCCAACTAAGTTCGAACTCTATCCAAACCAGATAATGCTATTTTGGGGGCAAAAATTAGATCTAGGCTAAACACGGGTTCATCCCACCACGAGCGCCGAGAAAGGATGCGAGATACCATCCCAACCATCAAGCCAAGAGCAAATACAATAGTAATACTTCATTCTGAGTGCAAAAACAATATCGTACACACTCAAAATGATGTGTTACTTTTATTATATGCCCTCTTGTGCTATTTTTATGTCTTTCTTCAAAATTTTACCACGCACTATTTTTGCGCACAGTATGCTCAGATGGGGTGACGCGTAATCGGTACTGCGGTCAGCGAGCATTGATATTTGACTCGGTTTTTGCACTTAAGAAAGTAAACATTAAGTATTTATTTGCTACTTGTAATGATTATTTCTGACGTAACTCCCCCTTCCCCTAGCCGCGGCATTATATCAGTTATATCTCTATTAATTTCAAATCAATGCACAAAAAATCACCCGAAGGACTTGTGTAAAATTGCCAACAATTTACCGTTTAAAATAAATATTTACCTTCAAAAATGCATTCCTTTCTGTCCTCAGTGATAATACACTTTAATTTATATGCCTTGTGGTTTAGGAACTAACCTCACAAGCCCGCCTCATAAACAAGTATTTTCTCCCTTTCAAACATTCCTTCTTATTTTTGCCAGTTCAACGGAAGTAACTTATTTCAACTCAAATCGCGAAAAAAACAAAGCAACAAATACACAAATGGCGTAATTACATGACATTTGTAATTAGATGGCGTTTCGTTTTCAGGCTGTGCTGTAAATATCGTACAGTAATAACTCATTTATCGATTTTTTTTGTTTACTGTTTACATCTGATCGCATTATGAATATGCTTATAGGGGGCATCATTCAATCTGGACTATGACCAAACTGCATGTTAAATTTTTTCTGTCATTTCTTTGAACGCGGACCTCTAGGCATATAATAAAAGTATGGACAAGATGGAATCTCTCCTCGGTTGATAGCCACACAGAAGACAGCACCCTGGGAAAGCTCCATTACAGGCTTTTCCAGGCCTAAATCAGACGCGCTCTGCGTCAAAGGAGGCATCCTAAGGCCACGATGACTGTATCCGAGGAGGCGTGCCGAGCGTTAGCTTGGTGGTGCGACCCTCAGATCATGAGCTAAGGGATGCCCTTCTCAGAATCCGTTACCAAAACTAGAGATACTAACCGATGCGCCTGTATCGAGTTCGGGAATCCATTTCCAAGGCAAGATGTGGCATGGGCCATGGTCAAAACAGGTAGAAAAGCACCATATAAATTGCTTGGAACTGGAAGTAGTGTGGATAGCCCTAACCAGCTTGAAACACTCCCTAAAAGGCAAGCACCTTTGACCTAGGCAACTCCACTGCAGTAGTATACCTAAACAAGCAATAGGCCCACCAATTCACAAAACTGACCAACATCATTTTCTTTTCAGCACGACAGAAGGGTATCCACCTGTCAACGTGGCATTTGGCCGGTTTACTGAATGTGTTAGCAGACCTTGCTTCCAGGAGCAATCAGGTAATGCTTTCTGAATGCTGTCTGTCAAACCGTGCGTTCGAATTGGTGAGCGACCAGTCTCCTTGGGGGAGACTAACGCTGGACCTGTTTGCAAACGCAATGACGACAAAGCTAGTAAGGTATGTCTCCCCCTGCCCGGGCACACAGGCGTGGGCGATGGACGCCCTAACCTGCAAGTGACAAAAAATCTTACTGAGAGTCTCTAACTAGCCTTTATCTGTTTTTAGCCAACCGGCGATCAAGGCAAAAGCAAAAACAAATAGAAAGAGTCCGTCTATCATTGCGCCAATGGCTCTGACAAGTACAAGAAGGATCAGAACCAAGGTCGCAGGTAGCTGTGCGTCACTACCAAGAGGACTGTGTGGATACGAGTGCGTTCTCTCTCTCCTCTCCTTCAGCCTCAGCATAGGGGAACCATGCGCTCTAGTCAGTGAACAAGCGGTTTGTTTGTTCACCTGAGAGAGAGCTCAGAGCCTGGGGCTGGTTCAGGTCAAGTCTTGGTGGGTCATCCTTGGGAGTCTCGTACTCCATTTTCCCTTGACGGGAATGGGGAGAGGTGTGCGCGCACTGCGTGTGTAGATCCTTTTGCGTGCGTCCTGTTTGGTCACAGAGTCGGGCTCACAGGGATTGGGAACCAAGACTGACCCAGGTCACTTGACAAATATGTATTAGATAGTCACTATGCTTTATCAGGACGTGAGCATTATGAATCTTCAGCTTGGCTCTTAGTTATGTTAGGAACCTGTTTGACCAAGCTAGGTTAGTGCAAAGCAGTGTGAGTCTTTTGATTTCATTTACTCGCCTCACGGTTAGTTCTCTTTCTTTTGTGGGTGGCCAAGCGGTATATAGAGTCAGAGAGTGCTTGATGGCCAGATTTATATCGTGAACTTGGCTCCACGATCATGTTTATGAAAGAACATCAATATGTATTGGTTGTATTGCATCAGATTGTGCAAAATGCATTATGTATACATCACTTTGATAAAAAAATTATTATACGTTATTTAAAGCCACTAATTCTGTCGTTATTGTACCATCTTACTAGTATTGCTGCCAGTATGTCTTGTTGCTATGGTTCCACTATGGCGTCAGATTATGGCGATAGTGTGGCGTCTAAATATGGTGCCAGTGTGATACAAGTGGAGCACCTGACTACACTGAGGGTGTCGCGTATGACTATGCCATCAGTGAGTTGTCTGCCTATGGCGCACTGGTAACGTTTGACTATTTTACCAGTCTAAAGGCTGGCTATTCTCCCATTGTGACATCTACTTATGCTGTCTTTGTCATACCTGTGGCGCCAGCAAGCTGTCTAACTATATAGCTGATGTGGTGTTGACCATGTTGTCTTTGCCGTACCTGTGGCACCAATATGCTGTCTAACTATATAGCTGATATGGTGTTGACCATGCTGCTTTTGTCGTACCTGTGACTGACTATTTCCCCATTGTGGCATTTACCTTTGCGTGCCTGTGGCACCAGTATGCGGTCTGACTATGGAGCCAATGTGGTGGTGACCTTGCTGCCTTTGCCATACCTATGATGAGATGTTGACTATGCTGCCTTTACCATACCTATGCCTATGATGTGACGTTGACTATGCTGCCTTTACCATGCCTATGCCTATGATGAGAAGTTGACTATGCGCCATTACAGCGTCTGACGTTTATAAATAATGATGCAGTTATAATAATACATAAATGGCCCAGTCTCATTTAAAACAAACAAAATATACAATTTGGTTTTAAGAAACAACAGTGATGAACTGTTTGCCCTTTAATGCCATAATCAATCAAATTGATGACACATTTGTAAACAGAATCAATAATTATATGGGAAGCCTATTGTGTGTCAAGTGCGCGACTGTTGCTGAGGTTGTTTGATTAACGAGCTGGTGCATCGATTATTTCTCTTTTGAAAACTCCCTTAAAATGGCTGGGTAATAGACTAGCTCTCAAATATTACGATTGTTTACACATTGTCAGTTTCAATTGACCCGACGACAGGCCATTACAAAATCTCCTCGTTAAAAATATGTAGTGAAAAATGTTGACGACAATGTAATGGCCTGTGGGGTCTCTTCTTAGATATTCTTGTCATTTAGGGTTCTCCTAGGCCTGTCAGTGGGCTGTGATATCTGCTGTTACATGTCAGACCAACCCGAATCCGCGAAATGCAATTTGACGTAAAATTATGCCACCGACTGCTGAATAGTCACTGAGCATTTTTGTGTCTTAGCGTAAACGCTCAATTATGACTTCATATTTTCGTTTGGTTTAGAAAAAGACCACTAATAGATTGCCAACGGCTATGCATGAAACAGTGCACACAAACAAATTCTAATTTGCATAAGAGCTTCAAGGAACACATTCGTTTGAATCAAGACATAAACAAGACCAATTTTACTACTGAGAGCGAAATAAAACTTGCAAAATATAACAAAAATATTCAAGAAAAAAAAACAGTTGTGGTGTGATAGCAGAAGCACTAAGTGTGTTTTTAGGTCTGGGGTTAAATGTGAGATTTTGAGGTCCCTCATTACAATCGCGCTGCCTTCACCCCCAGCTCCGTTATTACGTGAATCTGTAACATCCGACAAAAAGCAACAACATGAAAATAGAGAAACAAGAAACCCACTCCCCTCCGCCCCTGCCCTGCACCCCTGCTCCCCTCCCTTGAGCCCTTACCGCCTCAGGATAGTTTGCAGAACAAGCTGACATGACGGAACAAAAAGAAACAGAAGGATATCTATTGTTCGAGTTCAACAAAATATTGGGATTGAAAATCACCAAGTGTAAAAACATGCCATATACAGTCATCGTTGGCATTTTCATAAAAACTAGTAATGGCGAAAATAGAAAAGCAAATGATATTAAGACATCTTATTTTTGTTTGTTTGTTTGTTTGTTTGTTTGTTTTTTGCTACGTAGTCTGTTGCAGTGAGTTTGACAAGCAAACGTTGCTTTTTTCGTCACAACTAAACGCAACTTTCTCCGACGTCCAATCAACGCATTTGGCTTCGTTTAATAGACGTCAAAAAATCCACCACGGTAAAGATGTCGGACTCAACCACTGATAAGAAAAATCTCCCCATATTATGTCTCATCGGAAATGGCAGCCATGACAGGTCACTTCAAAAATAGACTTTTTCACCACCTACTTTAAAAAAATAGTCTTTGAAACAGACTTTTTACATGTCGTGTGTTACCAGATGACCCAAAGGTGAGGGTACTGGACCGGAATGTTGATTACGTTACGACTGTCGCTGCCTTGATGGCGATTCCATATTAATATTTTTCCGAGATCTTTACAACGTCGTTTTCCAGACGTCTACACAACGTCGTGAGATAGACTCGGTTTCTACTTCCATTTCCAACTTTTACACAGGGTTGATAAGACGTCGGATAATCGACGTATATCCAACGTCGGAACGTAGACGTTGTTTCGATTTCCATTAACATCCAAAACCCGGCGTTGATCCGGCGTCAGATGCGGCGTCATTCCAAGGTTTTTGACACGTTGCGATGTTTTCAGGGTAGGTACAGACAAATGCTACTTTGAGAAGTAAACAAGGCACTTTAAGATATGTCTGTTGACGTCATACATGCTGCAAACGTTTTCATTTTATCATGGACGTGAAAAACATAGAACATAGCTTAGAAATGTGAAAAACGTTCGAGGAGTATGAACATGGTTGGCGATGAGAGAGATCAACGATCTGGATTTGGATGGGTTCGTATTAATTGGAAACAACTAAAAGCTCGTTTCCATCTTAGGATAATATGATGACGTCACAGCGGGAGCTCACTATGATCTACGAGGTATGTCATGATCTAAGATGTATCTCATGATCTACGAATGTCTCATGATCTGCAAAGTATCTCATGATCTACGAAGTATCTCATGATCAACGAAGTATCTCATGATCTGCGAAGTATCTCATGATCTACGAAGTATCTCACGATCAACGAAGTATCTCATGATCTACGAAGTATCTCATGATGAACGAGGTATCTCGTTATCTGCGAAATATCTGCTGAGCGTTATTTGGACGTTGTTGTCTTGCTATTTTCATGGTTTCCGTGAAAGGAAGTTGTTTGAATTTTGTTGTCTCATCCAAACAACAACCTATTTGATTTTCATCTTGTTGTTTGTTCGACTTTTTTTACAGTTTTTATACAGCCACGCACAAACTTCTTTTTTCTGACATCTTATCGACAACGGTGCAGCGGTTAATGCTACCTGGGCGTTGATTGTGAGGTACATTATCGACAAACACATATACCATGATTAGGCTTTTAGTGCCCAGATTACAGCCTATTTTTTACCTGTGAGTATGCGTGTGTTGGGGGGGGGGTGGAGGAGGAGAGCATGCCTTCGATGTTAAACGACCTACCTAAATATATTCCCCCGAGATTCTAAACTTCTTCGGGACGTTTGTGATTGGCTCGCTAAAGCACAACAGTGAAATCATTGAGAAGGGGGGGGGGGAGGGGGGGCGAGGGATGGGTTCCCTTCTGTCCGTCCGAATATCTCGACAACGAGCGTACCCCTGCCCCCCCCCCCCCTCCCGCCTCCCCGTAATCGGACCACCGGGCCCTCGCCCATTTGGAAACTCGATTCGATATTTTATTTTTAATTTAAAGCAGAAACTAAAATACAAGAAACAGCAATTTCCATATTTCGTCCAAAATGAAAAATGAAAAAAAAAAAAAAAAAAAACATGGGTGGCACTGCAGGTATAAGCGACATAAACAAACATATGTGGCTCTGGCTCAAAATATGAACTTATAACATATGTTCAGAGGTATGGAATGCCATTTTCACATTTATTAGGAAATTATTAATATCAAGAATTAATTGCTGATCTCAAAAATTCATTTTTTGATTTCAAGAATAATTTTTCGTATCTGTAATTACATTTTTTGACATCTCTAAATGTAGTCTTGATATCAAAAAATAATTCTTGATAACAATAAATACTGATATCAAAACTGATTTAATGATCTCTTAAATTGATTTTAAGAGATCAAAAATTCAGTTCTTGATGGAAAAAATGAAATATTTGATAGCTATCAACTGTCATTTTGAGCTCAATAATTTGTTTTCCTTTTATTGATATCAAGAATTTATTTCAGATATCATTATTTCAGGATGAGACTGTTTAAATTTACATTTTGAAATGTAACTGCATTTCTGATAACTGCATTGTTACGTAATATCCATCTCATGACGTCAAAACGCAGTGAAACGTCATGTTATATATTAAAATATATATAACCTTACAACGAACGTGTAATCAAAACAGATGATCTTAAAAACGCCTCAGCATCAAAATTCATAAGCTAAAGAGGTTAAAATACAAAACAGTTTCTTTCTGAATAATAATATATTACATATATTTTAAAAGGAATGTAATGTTTCGATAACAAAAGTACACTAATGTCAGTCAAACTGAGTTCGTAGTTCAAAATTTTGAACGATAACTCAGGTCATGGTTTATATTTGAATCTTTTTTTCTGTTATCAACTCTTAGAGACAGACATATTACAGCCAGTTGGAGATATATGTTCAGGACTTTACATTTGGCAGGGTACAGGTGGTTATAAGTGAACCGAAACAGGTCATCCAACGTTTCGACAGAAACCTTATCTTGTTCGATGTCTTGCGGACACCTTCATGCAATGCATTGTTGGTAACTGAGGGCATAGTGAGCGATATTTGGAGTTTATCGCACTGTTTTATACCAATACAAATTCTTCGATATTTAAGCCAAATAACAAAATTTTTCTAAACGGTAAAAACTGTTTAAAGAACTAACTTCCTGGCATGTGACAAGTAGGCCAAAATGTATGCAATCGGTTCGGAACAATAAAAATACCCTGAAAAGAATAAGAAAATGGATAGCTTCATAATTATATTATCACCTCATTTGCACCAGGTATTATATCAATTTATGAAATCTTATATCAAAGGCAACTTACCTTGTTCTTGAAATTCTTTAAAACTTGAACACAAGAAGTTGGATGTTTATTACTATTCTTTTCTTTTTGTTTTGTTTAAGCCTCTGTCCACGAAGACAGCTAAGTAAGAGAAAATTGTTTATTACGTAACGACAAAAAGACACGTAATTTGTTACGCATGACGTGTTTGTTATTGTGACGTCATATGCGGACTGTCAAGTAGGAGAACGGCAGCTGCGGGGAAGAAAGGTATCAGGGGATGGGGGGTCGGGGGAAGGGGGCATGAACTTGGGAGTCATCGAATTCTATTACCAGCTCAGGACCGTGGAAACTGGAGGAAGAAAGATACCCCCCCCCCCCAACCCGCTCTTCCTCAAAGGTTTTGATAAATATCAAATTGATAACTTAGACATCGACACTCTATTAAGTAAACCCAGTTTATAATATTGTTATGATTACGGTCCCTCAAGTGTAAAACTGGCAGGCTCTGGCTGCACGGGGGAGGGGGTGGGGTATTGAGTTACCTAGTTTTCTCGTTGAAAACAACATTGATCCTTTAATTCGGCACTTTTTTTGTTTTGCTTGCCCTTTTTTATTTTTATTTTGTTTATTTTTGGATTTATCCTTTTATTTACACATATTTTTTATTGATAACTGAATTTTAACAGCAATCAAAACGTATTGAGATATAGCTGCATGGCTATTCCTTATAGTTATGAAGGCTGTCCTTGGATTCGGCACTCGCATGGCACGCTGCCATGCATTCTTTTCTTCAGCTGGAGGCTGGATTTTGACCCCCCGCCTCTCCCCCTCCCCCCTCAAAAAAAGATGTTTTTCACATGTTGAATAGATTAGCCTCAAGAAAGAAGTTTTCAGGATTTCTCATTGAATTACGCGAGCTAAAAATCCCAATCTTTTATTATTTTGGCAACAAGCAAGTGCGTTGTTTTTTATTTTGTTTTTTTTTCATATTTTTATCAATAGGTACATGATTAACATGGCACTTGTAGTACTTATGTACTTGTAGTACTTATGGTACTTGTAGTATTAATGGTACTTACTAACTATATGTGAGTAAAAACTCTTTATTTGCAACGTTGTTTATTACAGAACGAATGCCTGATATTGTTTCATTTTATTTGACCAAAAAAAAAAAAAAAAAAAAAAAACATATTTTATGTGAAAAACACAACTCGCTTCACTAGGGTTAATTTTGGCTCTTATTTTCCGTTTGCTGTGCGTGTAACCTGAGGTTCTGAAATCAAACTAGGAATCTGGATCTGACATGAACCATATGACTGGATCCATGTTTACACGGCCGACACTTCTGCGTCTATCTCGTAATCTGGATCTGACGTCAGAAAGCCATTTTGAACGCTCTGCAAGCCCATCAGCTCTCGATGTTGGGCTAGCAGTTTTTCCAGTCTATTGAGTTTGTCCTCTTTCTGTTTCACATCTACTTTCAGTCTGGCAAGTTCCATATCTCGTCTGTTGACTTCATGTTTCCAACCCATCACTTTGTTTTCTTTTTGACGTAATTCCTTCTCTATTGCTAATGTGCGGGTTTGTTGAATGCGCAGTTTATCCTCCAGGTGGCGTATATGAGAGTCCTTCTCCTGAGCAGCCAATCGTAATTCAGCTATTGTGTCGAGGTTGCGTTCGCCTTCGGCTTTCAGACTGTCGACTTTGAAGCGAAGTTTTTCTAGTTCCTTCAGACCCTCGTTGTCTCCCTAAAATAAACAACACAATTCTCATTAAATACAACTTATAATGAACAATTTTGTTCAGTAACCCATCATCCCAGTGAAATTGTGAAGTAAAAAGCGGCATGGCAAAATTGTAAAAGAAAAGAACTGTCTATATATATTTACAGAAATCAATAAGAAATCTTGTTTATTTCTTCTTCTTCTTCTTCTTCTTCTTCTTATTCTTCTTCTTCTTCAGATCTTCTTCTTCTTCCTCTTTTTCTTCTTCTTCTTCTTCTTCTTCTTCATCATCATCATCATCATCATCATCATCATCATCATCATCATCATCATCATCATCATCATCATCATCTTCTTCTTCTTCTTCTTCTTCTTCTTCTTCTTCTTCTTCTTATATTCTCAAGAAACAATTCTGCTTCGGGTGTCGCTGTGAATTCTAAAACGCAGAATCACAATGCACCCATTCATAAGCAGCGAGGCTTTCGATTAAAAAAAGAATCGCAGTCAGGTATGAGTGCGACCACATAAGTGCCCGGCGTCTGTATGTGCGTCTTTGTGTGCATATTATCGGTGTAGAGGGCCTATACTGTAACTAAAACAGAGATGCGGTGATGAAACACATGATTCTATTCTGCATGGCAAATGTGCAAAATCTTCTGGGTGGAAGAAGTTGGTCTAAGCTAGCACTTTCGGTTCAGGAAGCGAAAAAGAAAACGAACTTGTAGCCACACACGTTGTCTATCGTTCACGCCAACGCTAGGGCCAATCCATAAAGTGCATGGAGGTTGGTGGGGGGGGGGGGGGGGTGAGCCTAGGGATTTATATATAAGTTAATGCTATAGAGAAGGGATGACGTCACAAATTTTTCTTTAAAATGGGAGGGAGGGGAGTGGTCAAATGGCCTCATAGATAGACTTTTACCCGGACAGAAATGTATTGTTGGGCAGTAGCAATGGTCAAGCGTTGAGAGGGAAATGAAGATTCGCAATTGCTTTGTTGTCGTTGTTTTTTTTTTTTTTTTTTTTTGTGGGGGGGGGGGGGGATGGAGTAGAAGTGTTGAGGAGAAAATGATTTAGCTATGGACCATTGACAGAATGCGGATCAGGAACTTCCCTTTTGTCTCTGATAGGTGGGGGGGGGGGGATAAGGACTCGCCATTGCTGTGCTGTGTTCATGGCGTCTGGCAGGTGTAGGCGTGCATGGGCCGGGGTGGGTGTGCATGGGCAGACGTGGGTGTGCATGGGCGGGGTGGGTGTGCATGGGCAGGAGTGGGAGTGCATGGGCAGGAGTGGGTGTGCATGGACAGGGGTTGGTGTGCATGCGCAGCAGTGGGTGTGCGTGGACAGGGGTGGGTGTGCATGGGCAGGAGTTGGTGTGCATGGGCTTAGTTGGGTATGCATGGCAGGGGTGGGTGTGCATGGACAGGGTTGGGTGTGTGTGGGCAGGGCTGGGTGTGCATGGGCAGTGATGGGGGTGCATTGGCAGGGGTGGGTGTGCATGGGCAGGAGTGGGTGTACATGGACAGCGGTGGGTGTGTGTAGGCAGGGGTGGTGTTCATTCACAGGGGTGTGTATACATGGGCAGGGGTGGGTGTGCATGGGGAGGGTGGGTGTATGTGGGCAGGGGTGAGTGTGCATGGGCAGGGATGGATGTATGTAGGCAGGGATGGGTGTACATGGACAGGAGTTGGTGTGCATGGACAGGGGTGGGTGTGCATGGGTAGGGGAGGGTGTGCATGGGCAGGAGTGGGTGTGCATGGACAGGGGTGGTGTTCATGGACAGGGATGGGTGTACATGGGCAGGGGTGAGTGTGCATGGACGGGGTTAGGTGCATGTGGGCAGGGATGGGTGTACATGGGCAGGGGTGGGTGTGCATGGACAGAGGTGGGTGTGCATGGGCAGGAGTGGATGTGCATGGACAGGGGTGGGTGTGCATGGGCAGGGGTGAGTGTGCATGGGCTGAGTTGGGTATGCATTACAGGGGTTGCTGTGCATGGACAGGACTGGGTGTGCATTCGCAGAGGTGTGTGTACATGATCAGAGGTGGGTGTTCATGGGCAGGGGTGGTGTTCATGGGTAGTGGTGTATGTGCATGGGCAGAGGTGTGTGTACATGGGCAGGAGTGGGTGTGTGTGAGCAGGGGTGGGTGTATATAAGCAGGGGTGTGTCTACATGGGCATGGGTAGGTGTGCATGGGCAGGGGTGATTGTGCATGTGCAAGGGTGGATATGCATGGGTAGGGGTGGGTGTACATGAGCAGGGTGGGTGTGCATGGGCAGGGGTGGGTGTGCATGGACAGGGGTGGGCGTGCATGGACAGGGGTGGGTGTGCATGGGCATAGATGGGTGTACATGGGCAGGGGTGGGTGTGCATAGGCAGTGTTGGTTGTGCATGGACAGGGGTGGGTGTACATGAGCAGGGGTGGGTATGCATGGGCAGGGGTGGGTATGCATGGGTAGGGCTGGATATACATGGGTAGCGGTGTATGTGCATGGGCAGAGGTGTGTGTACATGGGCAGGGGTGGGTGTGCATGGACAGGAGTGGATGTGTGTGGGCGGGGGTGGGTGTACATGGGTAGAGGTGGGTGTACATGAGCAGGGGTGGGTGTGTATGGGCAGGAGTGGGTGTGCATGGGCAGGGGTTGGTGTGCATGGGCATGGGTAGGTGTGCATGTGCAAGGGTGGGTATGCATGGGTAGAGGTGGGTGTGCATGGACAGGAGTGGGTGTGCATGGGCAAGGGGTGTGTATGTGGCCAGGGGACGGATGTACATGGGCAGGGTTGGTGTGCATGGGCAGGGGTGGGTGTGCACGGGTAGAGGTTGGTGTGCATGGGCAGGGGTGGGTGTGCATGGGTAGAGGTGAGTGTGCATGAGCAGAGGTGGGTGTGCATGGACGGAGTGGGTGTGCATGGACAGTCGTGTGTCTACTTGGGCATGGGTAGGTGTGCATGTGCAAGGGTGTGTATGCATGGGTAGGGGTGTGTGTGCATGGGCGGGGTTTTGGGTGCATGAACTCACCTTTGTCGTACCAGCAGGGTGAGTTTTTGGCCGTGCCACTACAAGGGAAAATGGTCCAGGCCCTGAGGTCAATCGTTGCTGCAGTTCTTCTACCGTCTTGGGCAGTACAAACTCACCATTGACCTGAGACATTTCAAAACTGCACTTATTTATACCTATGGACAGGAAGTACAATATTGTGGTCAGTTATTTTTTTAACTTGCTTTGTGGTGCAGGTGAGGTGGGTGTATTAAGATATCACATCTAAGATGCAAGACAAAAATTAATTTAATGGGGGGGGGGGGGGCGACTTTACTAATGCCCAGTAATAATTATGACGTTGGAGCAACGCTGGATCGACGTCTGACCCCACATTGTATCGACGTTGGGTTTTAGTTGATTTTGGAAATCGAAACAACGAGTGTCTCCCGTTTATTCAACGTTTAATCAGTTGTATTTTGGTTGTAACCAAAATCAAGCCTGAACAACATTGCTTATCCAACGTCTGTTCAACTTTGTGTCAAAGACGTTTGCTAGAAGTTGATCTGTAGTCGTAATTAAGCAAAGTACAAACTTAATGTTGTTCTTTGGTCGGATTAATTGGGGTTCGAAACCTCAAATCGACGTTGGATCGACCTTCGAATGTCTACTGAGTGCCTTGCAATTTAAAGAAATGTTCGCCCGATATCGGAATAAAGGAAATTAAAAAAGCAGCTCCTAAAATAAAACATCTGTTCGAAAGAATACTTCTAA